>CAVMGG010000330.1:0-77125 GCA_963680895.1 Fragum sueziense
ATCTAAGTTCTTGCATGTAAGCGATTAAATATAGCGTTTAATTTTTTTCTTTGACATCTGTAAAGTTTTGTTATTGGAATTGAATTTCATACATATAAACGTTAAAATGACTATTAAAGCTATTTTATATATTTTCGTTCGAGACTTTTGAGTCAGGATAAGATTGCTGTTCGTCTCTGAGCGTAAATGATAATTTTCATTGATTGATACACGTACTATACTCAGTTCCAAAAGAAAGTACGTACTTTCGCATTTTGCTTTTACGTTAATTTTACAAGATTTATGGCAATTTGTGGTGTGAAAGTGATATCATACTTCAGATTAGACCTTAAAGAAAATTGGCATCAAAACAGATGTCGATAGAATTGATCATACTGCATACACGTAGCCAGATCATTACGGTGTTGATGGTGTTGAGATTTGCACTCCTTACAGCTTCTTCTGTGCAAAGAGTTACACACTTAGATGCCGTTGTGGGGTTTGACCATGCCTTCAAAGCCATTTCCTTGCTAAAGTTTGAACTTTCCTGTCTAGATAGACGTTACGTGTGCGTCAACGTTAGTTATCGCTACGTTACCAGTCTAGTAAATTGTCGTCGAGCGATGCAACAGCGTTCTACAACAAATGTTTATGCCTTTCAGATGTCATACAAATGGATTCTTGCTATTACAACATCAATACCGTGCAAATTCAAATTTGTTGAGGGTTTTTGTTTTCTAGTCTATGAGCCAGACAACTTTTTATTACCACTTGGAGGGAGTAATTCTTTTTGCACTTTCTGAGTAGTTTGATATGTGTAGTTAACTAATTCGTATGATAGCAGTTCGAAATTGGTAGCTTATGCCGAGAAAATCACCACTTTCTGAACCCACCCCATTTCTACCCTGTCAAAAATGAAAAAGTTGATGCGATTTCTTTCGGACGTGTATGATGAATTAAAAAGTTGTTCGTGTATTTGTTCTATGTCCAAACAATCTTTGGGAACTTAGTTTCAGTCTCATTTTATCAAAACTCAGTTATATGGTCTTTCTAGACTATAATTCAGAAAACAATATACCGGCCCCTTCGTCGAACGTAATACGCGCATTTTTGTTTGACAGTTTTTCACTTTTCAGAAGCCAAAATGCATCATGCTACATATTAGGACTCACAAATATAATTTGTGATGTCTAGTGATTGATTCAAGCCCGATTCATGGCACAAAAACCATGGAAAGAGTCCCGAGAGACCGAAGAAAATATGGCTGATTCGTACCATGAAATGTTCGTACCTACATTTGAATACGGATTCCCAGTGTTTTAAGCTGTTTAGGCTGGTCCTTATGCATTGCCAGTGTTCCCAATTTATTCCAAAACTTTGTATAAAGCATTAGGTAGTCGTTTTGTGTACAAATATTAAGAATTCAGTCAAAATGGATTTTACATTGCATGTACTAAACAAAACTGAAATCACATGCACGTTTATTTTAACTTAATTTAACAATGAACAACTGATTTGATATAAATTAGAAGTCCTACACTAGAAAATCATTTATTTGTAATGAAATAAATGTCATACAATTATATGAACTATGTCGTTCGCAACCAAATTAATAGATTTTAATGGGGGGTAATTCTAGTGTAATTATACAAGGCGACAAAATCTTATGTCAATACACCAACCTATATTTAACCTCATATTTGTGCATTATATATATATACTAAAAACCTCGTTGATTTATTTCTAAGTCTACGCCTAAAATATCATTCTTTTAATGAATGGGCATTCAAAGCAAGTGTCATTTGCTTTGAATTATAGCCTGTGGTTGATATAATTGATTGATGATTTGTATTACGTTTTACACATTTATATTATCTGGACACACTAAGTATGAGCGTATTCTTACGCAGATATTACATCTATTTCTTAAAAGATTAGAATACTGTAAAATGGGTATTTTTTTCATTTTTCAAGAATAAGATTAATGTTTGTAAGTGAAAAAAATTTTTTTAGAGTGTACACAGAGAATACATTTCTTTGTTAAACCTACGAACCGTCTATTTCTAATTTGTCTTGAATATATGACATTGTTTATGATTTGATGCAAAAACCACCACAAAAACACAACAAAAACAAACAAACGTCTTGTATATTTTAAAAAAAATGTTCGTAGATGTTTTATTTATTGTACATTTTATATTGAGTCTGAGTCTGGACATTTGAAAAGAAGAGCAATTTTTAAACCCAATGGTCGTATTACATTGTATCAAATCGCCGCGTATCTACATGTCTTTCTGTCTGTCTGAATGTAAATTATTGTCATCTCAGCTCTTCCTACATTAACTATAGCATACGAGCTATCGTAATAGTGTGGATGGTATCTATGGTAGTTTGTTTCAAGATAGTCGTTGGTTTCTGAGGTACCTGTTAATGAATTTAATGCATTTACTTTCACTGACAAGCCATTTAGTATGTATAGTGTGTGTTTGACTTGAACAGATAAAATATGTTATCTTTTTGTCTATTATATTGATTTGGCACGGATTTTTTTTTTAAAAAAAAGCACAGATAAAATCTCTTCATCAACACAGTCTTTAAACTGTCTGCAGTCTGAAATCGTAGACACCAAATATCGCTCCAATCTACCCTCTGTTTCATATTAATATTCATTATTACCATCACCACAAAAATATTCACAGCAAAGAGATTGCAAAATAGTTTTATACTAAAGGTAGGACTGCTAAGGCAATGAGCCTTCTGCGTGATAAAGCATACATGTAGATCTACGAGTAGATTTATCATATCTACGCACGTTTTATTGAAAAATCTCCTTAAGAATTATTTGTAGAGTTGCCCTCGTGATTATGTTAGCGCTAATTGTGTGATTTCCATTAGAGGACGGAGACAGAGAAAGAATGAAAGCCCTTCCATTGTCCCCCAGTTTCATGTATAACTACATATTCCAATACGAGTGAGTTAACCTAAAGACATGCATATAAATTCTAAATTGAGATGCATTATTTAAAGTAGTACTGAAGTAGTGCTTCAACATAATATTTTTTTTATTCTTTAAAAAGCATTTCGACTTGGTAGCTTTTATCAAGTGTTGCAAAATAAAGTAATTTAAAAAAAAACTCGACAGCGTTCTATGTTTCTGGTTCATTTGATAACTTTGACATGTCGACAATATCACGTGAGTGTTCGGACTTGTGCATATACTTACATCAATCCTGATTATCGTGGGGAAACTATTCTGATTTTGGTTCCAACTCCAAATAAAAGTTTATTCATACAGTGGATATAACCACATATAATTTAAAAAACAACTTTTTGAATGCTTGAAAAGGTCTTTCCTAGGTACAATCTGTCTAAATCTGCTATTCTTTTTCAAACGATTTAACTTATTTAGAGTGATGTGCTCTTTCTAATAAATATCTGTATAGCTTAACAGCATTATAGACAGATTTGCCGAGTGTGTGCTTTGAACACTTAGAACTATGTATGAATGAACATATATGCTATCATAAATGAAACTAAGACCACTAGTAATTTGGTCTTATCCTACTAAAAGTAAGAAACTTTACAAAGAAATGAATGGTGGGATAAAATAATTCTGGCAAGCACTTAACATTCCTGATAGCAATAACTATCAAGTGCTGAAGAATGACAAAAGTATACTGAACGACAAAAGAAACTATACAGTTTTAGATTAAGTTTATTTTTCATACCGGGTATTTCATAGCAAACGTATATATTTTTCACGACTATAAATTTGCACATCCATTTTTCAATGTAATAAATGAATATGTCTGTTTTACTGGCCAAACAGCCATGTTCACCTGCATATCATTAAATTAATTAAAATACACAACACAGAAAACGGTAATCAAGATATTGACATTTTTTATGCATGTGTAGTCTTCGTTGCTAAGCATATGATAAATCAGAGTTATATTCCAATTTCCGAAAAAAGGTAAGCCCCTTGACGTCGGCAATAACTGGGTACATTTACTGTGTGTAACAGAGCTTAAAATGCGAGAAAAAAGGGACGTACCATAAACAAGACCAATAAATTCGTGTTTGACACTAACGTGATGTAACATAACGTTGTCCAGACAGCTACAGGAAAGGTACGCGAGATCGTTATTCTAAATTCAGAACCGTTCAACTGCTACATTTAATTGGAAACATTAGCCTCGGTGCTAGGCGTCTGACAGCCTGAAGCCGTCAGTGCTAGACGAACATGACGTCGTCACTCAAATTTGACCAATATAGGTCACAAGTTTGACACAAAGTAACCCCCACTTTTTATGACGGGAAACAGTTTCTTGTAAGTTTCGTAAGCTGTTTAAGGCGTGTGTACAGAATAACGTGTATAAATTGGAGAATTCTTCACTGGATGATTGTTTCATAATTCAATAATTCAAGATCAGACGGCTGATCTTATCCATATGAGAATGCTTTCCTTCAGTCGATTCTTCAACTAGGGACACACAAATATTGACTTTAGATAAAGTTTATAACAAATTCTGATCATCTTTATTCGAATAAAGAGGATAGAACATTACCTGTATTTTTTAACTTGACCCCGTTATAAATGACACGGTAATACTTACATCAAGAAAATGTGAAAACTCTCTTCTAACCCCATATTTGTGATGCCAAATGACAAACGTTTATCTATAATAAAATAAATATCACGAGATGTGATTAGTTTTGATAAATTCAAATGAAATTAAGGTTTAGAGTTTCTTTTGCTTTTCAGTATAGTTCATTGCCATGTATTTCAGACGACATTTCCCCTCCTCGTTATATCAACATGAAGATTTTTTTTCAAGAATACCAAGCGTTCCAATGCTTTACATATGTGACTTTATATTATTTCATTATATGAAATAATGCATGGGTAGCCTTAAGCCTTGTTGGAAGGGTTGATCATGTGTAATAGTAAAATCAAACGTTGTAATTGCTGCCAAATGTCATGATACTGCATTTCAATAGTTTGCTTCGAATGCAAGACATCAGCATTGCTTTCTTTGTATCATTTATTTACTTCATATCAATTTAAATTTCTAACTGGTATTCCTAATGGAATGAATATAACGAATCTTAAAAGATTGCTCTATCTCAATATTTCGGCATAGAAGCCTTTTTCTAAAGAAAAAATGTAAAAAAATAACGCTACATTATAATATTATACAATTGTTTACGTTAACGCTTACAGTTAAAGTGACATTTCACATTTATTTCATTTTTTAAAAGTATATCTTGATGCAAAGATGTTTTATTCTAATGCGTAGAAATGCTATCATTTATTTGAAGTTGCCATTTATAAGCGAAAATGCGCCTTTAAAGTTGAGACAGAAATGACAAATTCTATATAAATTTGAACTGTTGTCCACAACAATTCGTCTAATTTTAGCACAAAAATACATATTTCTCGTAAACGGTTCAATATTTTGACTTGAAATTTTCAGAATTTCCATAAGAAAAGATGCTCTTTCAGATAAAATAAAAGTTAAATTTATGTAAAAATAATCGTGAAATGTCACTTTAATTAAAATCATGCTCATATAATATAATCTGATAACTGTGCTAATTTAAAATTCATTTGGATAACAAATCTTGCTTTACTTGTGCAAAAAGCAATATTCTTTGTTGTTTATTTTTCTGAAAATTCGAGCGTAAGTAACAGTTCTCTGTGTACACTAGAATCACACAACAAATGACATTTAAGACAAATGTAAAACTTCTCAATATGCTTCTCCAGTCCTTAGGTTCGTTTAGAATCAAGGAATTTGCAAGAGATTTAATATAAAAAGTCGAACATAAGCTTGTTTTGTTTCATTACCCCTACATATAAGTGGGGTATTAGCTACCATTCTGACATTGATATAACGAGGAAACAATGTCCTTAGATAACAGACAATTCAGAAATTGCAAAAAGATACAAAACTGGCTTAATTTGTTCAATTTGCACTATTATTTGCTTTTTCCTTGGGAATTCGAGTCCTAAGTAACTAGTTCTCTGCGTACACCAAATGCATTGAACAAATTTCATTTTAGACTACTGCAAAACTTCTCATTGCACTGCCCCATCCTTTATCACGATTATAATCAAGAGCTTTGCAAAAGTAGTAATGTTCAGGGCTAAACCAATGCATGTTTTGTTTCACCAGAGGACAGAAGAAAATTTTGTGAGTAAAGGGTACCCTTTAAAACAAGTGTTTTCTGGGATATAAGCTACCATACTGACAGTGATATCATTGCAAAAGACTGCCCGTAGATATTATGAATTGTAATTGTATTCACAATGCAAATAAAAGATAAAAACATTTTGATAATGCTCATCTTTTGTTTTCCCTTCTGTATTACCACCTCCAACAAACAAATATTTCCAACGATTAACAGAATCTTAAAGATAATTTTCTATGTTGAACACTGCAGGTTTATAACAGACATTGCAGACAACAAAATCAGTCAAAAGGTTCCAGTCGCTTAAAATTGTCCCAAAGTATTTTAAATACCCACATCAGTACTACGCAAATGACTCCGAAATAAATAACGGAAATGAACCCATCAATATTTCGTAAGTGAGGCCAGGTTTCTAAGGCAGTGACCCCCTCCCTTAGATGTCTGACCTCTCTGTATTATATCATAAACCTCAAGTGACCCGTCTGTATTATATAAGTGACCGTTTATTGCACTTCCTGTATGACATAAGTGACGTCGTAGTTAACCATCTACTACTAATATCAATGAATCCAGCTACTAGCTTAGTGAGTCCAATACACTATTTTTAATAGGAAATCTTTAAAAATTGTTGCATCCTGGGACTCGCTAGAATTAAAACTTTGCATCCCGGAGACCAAATTGTGAGTAAATGTAGCAGGATGCGCAGGTATAAATAATCACTGATAACGAAATGATGTTATGGTTTCATGTTCAATACAAATGACACACACTATATATATTGAGATAGTGTAGGCCTACTCAAATACCCGTATCGATGAGACCTGACGTCGGCAGAGTCGTATGATTAACCCTTACCCAAACGACAACATAATAGGTTGATCCACTTCAAAAACTGCAACAAATGGCAAAATGGAAGTTATTAAAGTGACATTTCAGAATTTTTTGTCATAATTTTTAATTTTTTTTCATCTGAAAGAGCATATTTCCTTATGAAAATTCTGAAAATTTTAAGCCAAAATATTGCGCCGTTTACGAGAAATTTATATTTTTGTGTTGAAATTGAACAAATTGTTGTGGACAACAGTTCGGATTTATATGCAATTTATCGATTATGCCTAAACTTTAAATGCGTGTTTCTCGCTTATTGGCAACAACTTCAAAAAACTAATATTATTTATACTCATTAGAATAACCAATCTTGGCATCAAGACATACTTTAAAAAAATGAAATTGGAATGAAATGTCCCTTTAATGAGATCACTTCCGGCTAGCGTTACATTCTAGCACATCGAGTGTTCAACGCGTTTGTTACCGTTGTAACTCAGTTTTATGAAAGTTTACAGGAGATGGAAAAGACTTAATAACTTTCTAAAAGCTAAAGAGGGAATATATTTTCAAATTCTAAATATCTTTTTAATAATACAGAATTGAAACATAATATTAGAACACATGATGTATTCCTTCCTAAAGATTTAGAAAATACAAAAAAAAAAAAAAAAAAAAAAAAAAAAATCTGAAAAATGGGTAGTTACAACAGTTTTGCGTTAAACCCTAGATATGCTTAAGAAGTTGGATACTAGTATATATACTCAGTTCCAAAAGAAAGTGTGCACTTTTGCGTTTTACCTTTACCTTAATTTTCACAAAGTTATTGGCAATTTAGGAAGTAAAAGTGATACCGTACTTCAGATTGGACCGTAAAGAAAATTGGCACCAAAACAGATGTCGATAGAATTGCTCATATTGCATACACAGAGTCAGATCATTATGCTGTTGGTTGTGATGAGATTTGCACTACTTACAGCATTTTCTGTGGATAGAGTTACAAGCTTAAATATGCCGTTGTAGGGTTTGGCCAGGCCTTCCAAGCCATTTCCACGTTAAAGCTTGAACTCTCTTGTAGATGTTACGTGTATGTCAACGTTAGTAATCGCTACGTTAGTAGTCTAGTGAATTGCCATCGAACGGTGCAACAACGTTATAAAGCCAATTTGTTTGCCTTTAAGATGCCATACAAATGACCAATTGCTATTAGAACATAAATACCGTACAATTCAAATTTTCGGAAGGTTTAAAAATTGTTTTCGCCAGGTTCGGTCTTGCTCATCAACGTTAATTGTAATTCGGTTCACGCTAATGCACTATGTACAAATGTAATGAACATGTGATTTTATGCTACGATATGCCAAAAGGAGTGCCGCGAGTGTAATTTCTGATCGATAACTCATGTGAGGCACATGGGGCATACGTAAAACACTAAAATGCAATATCGCAATCAACCCGAAAATTCGTGCGTGCTTTGTGATTTCTTCATCAATATATCGTTTGTCAATAGTCTTGAGATGTGTCGTACAAAATTTCCTTGTGGTAGACGGTATACTTTTCGAGGTATTCAAAATTTAAAAGTGCACACTTTCTTTTGGAACTGAGTATAGTCTAGTAGCTTAGACCAACACAAATTTTAT
Source organism: Fragum sueziense (assembly GCA_963680895.1). Classification (NCBI taxonomy): domain Eukaryota; kingdom Metazoa; phylum Mollusca; class Bivalvia; order Cardiida; family Cardiidae; genus Fragum; species Fragum sueziense. The sequence continues at coordinate 8,640 of CAVMGG010000330.1, forward strand.
TCAAAATCAATAATAAATTCGTGATGATATTTGAATGTGCCTTATTATCGATTCAAAGCTTCGCCATTTATCGAATACATAGTTGTAATGACAACCTACGGTGTCATCGACGCCTTCATACCATTTCCTAAATAGATATCCTACCAATCGTGGTCCATTCTCTCTTCCCCCCCTTCCCACCCCATCACCCAAAAGGTAATAATAAATGCAATACATAAATAACAAATAAAAACAAAATTTCCGGTATATGAAAAATGGACATTAAATATCTTTGTTTTTGTTTCAGCGCCCTGGTGAATATAAGCGACGTTGGTAGGATATTGTGCCACTATGCATGAATGGCTAACGTGGTGAACACAAAGTTTGGTGACCGGGGTTTGGTCCACCTACCTCCGGTCAACCTGACCGGCAAGTCCACCCCGCAGGTCCAGAGTATAGCCCCTGCATTCAGGGATCATCGTGCACGCTCAGCTGGGTAAGTAATGTTTGATATTATTGTTATTGTTGTTGTTGTTGTGATGTACATGCTTCTACACTTAAAGACACTTCCAACGCAACACTTACCTTTTTGGTAATCACTTGAAATTTAATGAACCATCTTTCATCAAATTTTCAACAAATTTAGTTCATTCACAATTGCATAATATCTGTAATATTCATAAAGAAACATAGAGTAGAAATGATTAAATCTGCAGTTCATACAATATGACTAGAAAACAAAAAGTCGCAAAAAAGCTGTCCGAGCTGATAACGTAAATTCATGTTATTCATGTTGCAGCTGTAAAGTTTATGACATTCTGTTAACATCATGTGCGTCCGTCATGGACCTAAATGACACGAAATCCTTCCCTTCTCATTGATGAAGCATAATTGATGATGAATCTTTGCGGGATAATTCGTAACTCGTCCCTTTTAAGTTCTTGTTCCAGTTGTTGAAAATTTCTCGGAGGAAAAAGGCGAAAAACTAATGTCTGGTAACAAATTCGATGATTTTGTGCAATGCTGACACGTACAAAACATTATTTCTAAAACAAAATACATGTAGGTGCAACTGAATTCTAGTATTGTTTCGTACGTGAAAGCATGTTATCAAATCTTATGAAGCATTGGTATAAGATATGAGCATGATTTGGTGCCGCTACTTTGATGCTATTGAATTCTGCAATTGCCTGGGGTTTGTGACTTTTCATATTTGAGTCTTGGTGAAAAACCTAAATATCTTTTATGTTCGGATCATTCGATTTTGATGAAATTTACAGAAAACATGTAAACGTAGTTGATTTATATTTGCTAAAATTTTCATAAAATATACTGCATTATTTATTTAATTAGGATGAAAAATGTAAGTGTTGCGTTGGAAGTGTCTTTAAGTGTATGTGTGAATGGCTAAGGTGGTAATTAATGGGTTTTCAAAGTACAATATTTCATTAACTGTTCATCACATCCTATGTCTTGGGCATTCATTGGAATCGTCTTATCGAATGAGTACCCACAACATATGTTTTGCATTTGAGTTAACATATTTAGAATGGTTTTACTACCTCTTATCCGCTGCTCTACAAAGTATAGCTGTTGTATTCAGGGATCATCATGTACAATGTAAGCTCAGAAGAGTAAGCAGTACTTGAAATTAAATTAATTAGTCTTTGAAAAAATGGAGAGAAATAGTTGAAATTGAGAAAGTTTCTCCTTTGTATGATGTACCTTTAACTGTCCACTGTTACAACTTAAAATGTTAAAATCAGCTTTCAATACGCTTTCAGTACAATTGGGCGTGTCTAAAGTCCGACACCTCGGCATAACATTACACCTTCAATGGCTTTGAAATAACGTTTTTCAATTGCACTCAATTCGAAATATTTATTTCAGTGCTAGATACCTTGGTTCAACAAGTGTCATCCCAAAAGAATATGCATACGTTCCCCCTGCGGGCAGAGATTCCAGAAACCCCTGGCTGGGACATGCTGAGAAGGGGTATGCCCAAGGTATGACGTATAACAGTGTAATGTATGGGAGAGCCGAGTGTTTGAACATAATGTCTCAATCCTTATATTTATACATAACATTTATTCATAACTATATAATTGATAAATGAAAGAATGTTATATATATCAAATTGGTCCAAGTGCTCTCTACCAAGAAAATAATAGTATAAGGCTATTTGACGTGCAAATTCATTGGACGTATCATTAAGAAATGATGTCATCGAATGAAAGGGATCTTTGCATTGAAAGGTAGGCTATGCTACATAGGCCTACATGTGTTTATAAGCTAAAGCGTTGTCGATTTCAAAAGCCATGTGTGACCTTATTCTGTTGATAATCAGGTTGAATGTGTTGTTTTTCAGGTAACATAGTGGTCCCGGAGACGAGCGAGACTGGTTTAGGGAACCAGCTGTTTTCTCAGCTCCTCCAGCAGACAAACGTGCAGGGATATCAAAACTATAACCAGGGTTATCCCGTCATTCCACCAGTTATTCCCCCCGTAAGTGGTAACCAGCACTATAGTCAGCACAATGCACAGCACGCCACGTCGAACGTGGTACCAGCACAGGGAAATGTGACGCAACAGGTGACGTCATTTTGCACTTAACATGTTTAATTTAGAATTGCTTCTTTGAGTTCTAGTTTCATTAAAGTGGACATATCTTTCAAATCTGTAGTTTTCCCATTGCAATTTACCAGACTTTTATAGTTTAATCCATTTTGCACTCACGTAGATTGTTGTTGCTTATCAAAAAATATGCCTATCTAATTTCGTTACAGTTTATATCATCTGTAGCTCCGATATAATTTAGAGATTTTAATCTATTGCACATTCGAAGTTTAGATACTCATATCTTTCAAACATGTGAACTAATCAAATTATTGATGTAAATAATAAATAAGACGTACGGTATATCGTTAGTTATACTACAGAATATTATTGAGGTCGAGAACATTCGAATAATTAGGCTTATTAGAAGTGTGTTTATAAACTGACAACTAATAGGGAACCGTTGATGTATACTGAACAAAAACGAAACTTTCGCAAAGTAGATCTATTGACAGTTGTTCAATACCAGTATCGTGTAGATGTACACATATAAAGTCAGTAGGCCTATTTCTAAACCTAATCTGATTGAAATCCTGTGTTACCTGATTCCGTAGTTTTATGAATACTAGTTTCGATCTTTGATATCTCATCTTATTGCTCAAAATGTTTATGGACCCGGACTACCTTAAGATCGGAATTGAAAGCATATCATGTAGTCGCTTTTCATAAAATAAAAACAGACACACACTATAAAGACTAGTTACATGGTCAGAATTTTGACGAAAGTCAACCAAATTATAATAATTTTAAGACTTTTAACCTAAGCCGGGATCTAGAAAAGTGTCCATTATAACATTGGGGCTTTCATGTTTTAACAATGCCAAAGTGCAGGATGGCCAGTGCTTATCATACTCTCAAACATTTGCTATCAGAGAACATATTATGGGTCCTGATCAGACTGTGCATATTCACTGGCTGATCAGGATCCATGTTGTTCTCAAATGCCATAAGGTCCCTTTTTTCAGATCCCGGCACAAAATCCACAGCAATATCCACACCAATATCGGCCTATTAACTAGGTCCTATTATGCTCTCTTACTGTTGCTACTATCATAGAACATTATGGGTCCTGATCAGACTGTGCATATGCACAGGCTGATCAGGATCCATGTTGTTCTCATATTCCATTAGGTCCCTTTTTCAAATCCCGGCTAATTTGTTTACCTTTACAACTTCAGGTACAAAATCAACAGCAATTTCAGCAAACCATATCAACAACCGTACCCCCAGGTTCAAGCCCCACAAGTCGCTCAACAACAGCCGCAACAAGCATCGAGCAACCAACCCCCGTTATGGGTCCTGATCAGATACCAGCAAGAGCCCTTTCCCTAAATCCCTGTACATTTCTTAAGTTTTTCATTTTCATGTGCAAAATCCACAGCAGTATCCACACCCATATCAGCCTATTAACTAGGTCCTATTATGGTATTTTACTGTTGCCACTATGTGAGAACATTATGGGTCCTAATCAGACTGTGCATATACATGCACAGGCTGACCAGGATCCATGTTGTTCTCAAATTCCATAAGAGCCTTTTCCCAGATACCGGCTAACTTGTTTACCTTTACATTTCCATGTACAAAATCAGCAGCAGTATATATCCACAACCATATCAGCCTATTAACTAAGCCCTATTAATAATTATGCTCTCTTACTGTTGTTAGGCTACTATCAGAGAACTTTATGGGTCCTGTTCAGACTGTGCATATGCACAGGCTGATCAGGATCCATGTTGTTCTTAAATGTTATTAGGATCCTTTTTTTTCAAATCCCGGCTAACTTGTTTACCTTTACAATTTCAGGTACAAAATCAACAGCAATATCCACAGCTATATCAACAACCGTACCCCCAGGTTCAGGCCCCACAAGTTTCTCAACAACAGCCGCAACAAGCATCGAACAACCAACCCCCACAGGAGAAGCATATCTTCTATGGACCAAACGGAGAGGTACTACCGGGTCCCCCACCGGGATACCACCCTGGGTTCCGGGGCCCGTACCCCTACGGTCCCGGTCCGGGCCCTGTCATACACGATTTCGACATTGAGGGACATTTACACTTCGGGAATTTAAAAGCTGTCAAAATGTTGGACGCTTTGCAGAAATTTCCAGTTTTTCCGGAGTATCTTTTGCGAGACTTACAACTTAAGTATGGACAATATGAAAGAACGCTCGTGCGTATCATAGCGCGTGACGGAGAGATACACGTGCACGCCACGCCCGCCCTCCCGGGCTCTCAGATATTAGTACCGCCCCCTTATGTACCTGTTTACGTTGACGAAGATGAGTACCTAAATAGGTACCCGAATGGACCCAGCCCCTCGGGGCGCATCTACGGGACCCCGCCTTTAAGAATTCCTGACCGCCTCTCTCTACCCCCGCCCCCTTCAGCGGACGATCCTATTGAAGATTTGAGGTGGCGAAAAAACGATACGGCGAGTGAACGAATAGATGTTAGACCAATAGAACGAACTGGTGTACGACGTTAGATCAGAGTGCTTAGTTATATATATAGTATACATCGTCGGTGTAATTGCAAAATCTCGTAACTCCAGCTTTAATCAAGCTGGAGTTACGAGGATTTACACTTACACCGACGACATATGAATATTTAAATAATTATGTAATATAACATTTTCCTATACCACATCATTTAAGCGGTTTCGATGTGGAGTCTGCTCGACAAAAAACAACCTGTTCAATTTGAAAGCTGTTGTAAACAACAAAATGCATGTTGATCAATAAATTGAGATTTCCGTAAAATTTATCACAAAAAATATTTTGACAGAGGGGAAAAATGCAGATTATATTAAGCATTCCTTATTTTTCCTGTGTTTTTTCAAGTTTCTTTCTAACGTGAATGACCCAGCTTGTTTGGGAAAATGTTTTAAATAAATTCCTGAGCGGTGATCCCATTCCTCCTCCCTTCCGCTTACGATCCTATTGAAGATTTATCCCTTTACCAAACGACGATAGTGTGAGGTGTTCAAAAAGAAACTGTCGCAAGTGCTAAAATAGGTGTTAATAACGACAGGATTTGTGTACAAAATAACGCAGTCTAAAATGGTGAAGCAAAAGGAGACATTTTTTTTACATCTGTCAACCCCAATGGTATCAAATCCTTTTCCATTAGGGGCGTCAAAAATCAGGCCTAGTTTGAAAAAGGGTTTAGATAGAGAAAAAACGATACGACGAGTGAACGAATATTCACATCGTTCTTTTACCGACACGACTTAGGCTTATGGGTACTACAATGAGTAAAAGGGAAACAACTTAGTAGCAAAAGTAAATTTATTTCAAGCGTGATTATCTTTCTTGCACTAATATGATAAAAAATATACGAAAAAATCAGAAAAATAAGTGAAAGCGAATCAAACTGCCGTGGATGTCGTGGTTCGTTGATATCGTTTTTTGGTGGCGAATGAGATGAGCTCATACACTCTCCATAAGCCTCGTCTGTGTCCGTTGTTCGGTATTTCAGTTCCGATCAGATATACTTTGTGTTTGCTGGTGAATTTACCCGGTTCCATTTTGTCGTATATTTCGCATGGTGTAGCGGTCTTTTGTTTATCCTGGAAAAGTCCGAGGACAAAATACATTGTTAGCTCTAGAATGATTCATGATAAAATTGCATTGATTTTACTATCTCCCAAAGAAATCCTGGTTTTGATATCTTTATTGGTCTCCGGAAAAGCTTAAGATTAGAATGCATGGAATCTGCTGATAAATAGTATTTTTCTCCTTTTCTCTCATTGTTTTCTATTAAATCTAAATAGAATTTTAGGTTTCGTTGTCTTTTAAAGATAGATCTATTATGGGATTAATCGTTTGCTCTTAATTCTGTCTTCTTTATACATGTACATTGTATTATATTTTTTGTCGCCTAGCGGCCTCGGAAAAACAACGGCTCTTATTCAGTGGTACCTGTAGAGCTTCACAAAGGCCGCACGGTGTGCATTAAAGCCCCTTTACGTTAGTTAAACCGTTCCCAAACAATAAAATTTTAGGGAGATCCTCCTGAAAAACTACCACAAATGACAAAATGGAAGTTATGAAAGACAGAATTTGTGTAAAATATGGCATAGAAAATATTGAGACAAAAAGAGAAACTGCTGGTTATCAGCAGTTTCTTCTTTTGTTTCAATGTTTTCCCGAGCCTTTTCTAATAGGGACGTCAAACCCAGGTCTTGTTTGGGAAAGGGTTAAGGCCTGCAAGTGAAATAAAGAAGAAAAATGAGAAATGTTGCTCCGTATGAGCAATATCTTTCATTTTAGAACTATGTTTACTTTATCCCGCAAATTTCGTTTTCAAACAATTCTGTTGAGCATTGTTCATTTCCATAAATGAACACGAGGCTAGATTTACATTTCGAAACATAAGTAATTTGAGTTAACCGATATCAACTGTAGCACACTGTAACACATTTTTTGGTAAACCTGTTAATAAATGACCTAAGGCGTTTGCGATATAACATCTTCCTCTTCCAGAAGAGCACGTCATAGAAGAGGCTAAGTCACGTGATAGAAGACAAGCAGAAGACAGAAGACCAAGAATGAATCGAACATGTCTTGGAAACGGAAGTGGCTATTCTATCAAAAAGTTCTTCAAAAAGGAGGAAATTAGAATGGCCAGCTCCAATTCGGTAGAATGTGTACCGTTCCTGATACTACTACAATGTACTGATAAAGGCACTTCGTTTGCAAAAGCACATTTTTTGTTCTCGTTTTGATCCCAAAATTAAAACAAACTAGCTGTAAACAAGCGATTTTCAGTAATTGAGAAAATCTGTACTTTGTAACTACAGACGCTCTCATGTTGCCGACCACGTGACCTCTTCCGTCTTCTGCTCAAAAATGGAAGAGGCAGAAGAGCTTCCAGAAATAGAAGAGGTCCGTTCGATTTAGTCGGAAGTGCTTGTCACGTGACTCTTCTGATTTCAGAAGAGCTAAAACGAATAGAATTTACGGTCTACCTCTTCCGGAAGACCACTTCTGGCCTAAAGCGCACGCGGCTCAATTTGAAAAGCGTTTGAAGCAGACAATGTCGAAAAACGGCGGGGATTTGCTGAATATGAATGATACACCCGATAAAGAAAATATCATTTTATTACTAAAAAATTATTTTATCAGGTATTGTTAAAAAAATTCTGCCTAATTCAGAAAGGTCCTGGCTTTTTCCCTCCGCTTTGGTTCAAACATTATCAAATCGGCCATAATATTAACAGAATCAATCAAAATATCGAAAGTGTTGAGTCATGTGATTCACCGCCGTGTACAGGCCTACCTGTTTCGTAGCCACGATGACAATCGGTATGCCATATTGACTGTGTTCTTCTTTGTCCTCGCTCGTGCTCCCTTCTTCCTGCTTGTCCAGTTCGCCGATAAACTCGTGCAGAGCTTGCTTGGACTCCTCGAACCTACCCGGATTCGAACTGTCGACCACCCATAACAGCACATCAATGTCGTACAAAAACTGGCACCATTTTCTTCTGTTGGCGATTGCACCGTTCACTATAGTTTGAAAAAAAATAATTTAGAGCATGGTCAAAGATCAGCTAGGCCTATACGGTGTATATCGTTTTTACTGTGGTGTGAGCATTTTTACATCAAAGTCGTGAAAGTCATACACATGGACAGGTGAAGCGTAATTAACGTCACGTGAAAAGGGAATTTATGGCAAGTGTGAAAGGTATCGACTCTAGTCAGTCTGTGCAGTCCGGGCAGACTGAACAGTGTCGCAACATTTCACTCTACTTAGCAAATTTTCTGATTTCCCCCTATTTTACTAAACAGGTCCCTTAGGGTTTTTAAGCATATCGTTCAACATCAGCCTGTCTAATATTATAGTCGCAGTCTAATGATGACCCATATTTACGGTGTATAATCACGTGACTTAGAATTTCCGATAATCTTCAATAAATTTGTCAATACTTGACCAATTTGAATTCGGTTTGAAGCAGAGAAGGTGGGGAATATCAGGAATAACATAGTCGTGGTAGATTTTTTAAAAAATAAACTGATGAAAAAGTTATTGAAGATATTCAGTTATTTTTGCATCACGTGATTATCCACCGTGATATTGGTCTCCAATAACCTTTTCGTCGCAAGTAGCATAGATTCAGGTACGCCAGGCTTAATATAGACACAGGCTTTAATCAATTACCAAACAACAAAATTTTAGCCTAGTCCAAATTCATAGGTGTTGCAGACGACAATTTCCATTGAACAAAATTTAACATTTATTGGGTCTTTGAAAACATTGTGGGAAATGAAGAAATTGCTTGTCACAAGCAATTTCTTCATTTTCCACAGTGTTAAAAACTTTTCCAAAGCCTTTATTTTGTGGGGCGTCCAAAAGCGTCAATGTGTGGGAAATGGTTAAATATGAAACACAACTGTCTCAAATGCTATGTAAGGGATTTTTTCCAGATCCCAAAGTTCTCAAAGACATCAATAACGGGAACTCGCTCTATAACTAGAGTTCCACTACTAACTAGTGGAACAATGCAGCCAGGGTTTCAATCGGGGGAAAAGAAACACTTTGTTTATAATCCTTTTTCTGTAGTTGAACTTAATGAATTCGCTAAGCGGCGTCTTGTCCCAATAAAGATTATTTAAAATTTCCCAAATGGTTAGCAGAAAGAGGCACAGAAAGAATGTTGTGGTATTATCTGTGATAGAAATAAATTGTTTGCTACTAAATCGTTGCGATGTGACTCGAAGTATTTTGCTAAAAGACGGCTACTCAATTAAATTAACCTTTTCCAAAACAAGATCTACTTTTTACGTCCCAAATGGAAATGGCTTGGGGAAACATTGAGATAAAAGTAGAAAATGCTGGTGACCAACTTTTCTACTTTTGTCTCAATATTTTCTATACTTTATTATACGCAAATCCTATCTTTATCGACATAATTTTGTCGTCTGCTTAAACTTTCAAATTGGACCACCCATTTTTTTGTCGTTCGGGTTAAAAATATAGACTCACCGTCCCAGAAATGATAATCTATTCCAGCAATCCCGGCAGACCGAATGTTGAAGGCTATGGTCGGATCTGGTTCTTGTAGAATATCGCCGGGTTTGATCCCCCGCTGGAAACACTGCAGAAGGCGGGATTTACCCGCACCGTCCAAACCTAATACCAGGATCCGTCTCTGGTCCACACCGCCCTTAAAAAAATAATAAACAATCCTAACAAACTATTTGTTGCTATCAACAAAAAAAACTTGTTATTGTATGCCTACATAGCTTGTTTTAAAGCTGCACAGCCAGGCGCATACCTTGTGGAGCCCAGGAGCCCTGGCTTCAACACAATTTTTCAAGTGTGGTCTTTCTGAGAAAAGTTGCGAAAACAGAACCTTATATGCCACCAAATCGCAACAAATCTCCTCGGGGGAGACCCCGGAACCCCCTTAACCCTTTACAGAATCGTGGCCTTCGCAACAACAGAAAACCTACACGATCTAGCTGCTGCCGACACTATCTACTGCGACGGTACTTTCTACAGCTGTCCACGACTGTTTCATCAGATCTACTCGCTCCATATAAAGACAGACGATGTAATGACACCAGAAGTCTGCGCCTTTCTTCCGGGGAAAAGTCAGGCAGTCTACCGGCGATTCTTCTCCTTGACCGCACAGAAGATGGAATACTTTGGACTGAGACTTCAACCAGCAACCGCCCTCCTTGACTTTGAAGCTGCTGCCCAGGGCGCCATTACAGACTCATTTCCTGGAATCACTATACAGGGGTGCTTCTTCCATTATACCCAGTGTATTTGGCGGCGAGTACAGGCGACGGGACTGCAGAACGAGTACAGAGACAACCCTGCCGTGAAGAAACTGGTACGACGGGCAGCAGTATTACCACTTGTCCCACTCGACGCCATAGAAGATATGTGGTTCCAGACTTTAGAAGACAGGGACTACGACGACATTACTGACATTACAGAAACATTTACGGACTACGTGATAGAACAGTGGGTGGAAGGCGATCGACGTGTGTGGAACCACTTTGGAACTGTCGGGCCTAGAACTACCAATAACCTCGAGGGATGGCACAACAAACTGAAGAAGATGACCACGGCCCATCCGAATATCTTCAACGCCATCCAGATGTTCAAAGACATCCAGAACGCCAACGACATCAACAGAATACAGAGATCTGCAGGTGGAACTGTCCGTCCCCGCGCTTTTTTAAGCGCTACATGAACATCGACAGACGTCTAAGAACACTCAAAGACAGATACCAGGCTGGAGAATATGACTTGATCACCTACGCTGACTTGGCCGCACAGCTTCTCCATCTAGAGTGATTTAATTCGTGATATTAAAATATATGAGCATCAGCTGATAGTGAACTTTGCAGTGATTACAGTAAACATGGATTTTAATGATAATTAACCCTTTCCCAAACAAGAACTTGTCTCCATGCCCCTAACAGTTAAAATAAGGAAAACATCAAAACAAAAGAAGAAAATACTGATTTACAGCATTTTCTCCTTTTGGGTCAATATTTTCTGTGCTATATAATTATATTGTACACAAATCATATACTAGTAGGGCCAAGTCTCCATCATGAATTTTGACTTCTACAGCAGCTTTTAATTTGGACTAGTTCAAATAGTTGCCGTTTAGGAAACGGTTAACAGAGATAGTTTCTATAGTTATGTAAATAGTTTCAAGTGTATTGTTTCCATCCATGTACGGTAAAAAATCTAAAAATGACACACTATAAAAGTGTATTAAACGTGGTTAGAAAAAGGAAATAATCCATTGACAGCGCATTTTTCTTGTTGCAACTAAATGTTATTTTTTTAACAGGTCTTAACCTATTACCACATAGAGACTTTTTTGACTCCCCACAAGATAATGGCTTTGGAAAACATTGTGGAAAATAAAGAAATTGCTTGTGACTAGCAATTTCTTCATTTCCTACAATATTTTCTTCACAAAAAGACAAAAAAATGTAAAAAAATCATTCAGTTTTAATTGTCGTCTGCAACATCTTTGAATTTGGAGGAGTAAAGAAGATTGCCGTCTGGTAATGGTTTAAATAGAAAATATAAATACACGTATATGTATAGATCTACGTGTAGGGGAGACCGGGCAAGATGATACACTTTTTCGAATTCTTCAAATTTCTCCTAACTTGGCTTGCTCTGCTGCTTAATTGAGGCCAAAAGAGAAAATGTGGTTTCTTGGCTATTATTCAGGCCGAAATCCGCACTCATGAAATGTTTGCAACATATGGAATTTTGCGTTTGAAACAGACCGGCAAGATGTATCATCTTGCCCCGTGCTTGGGGCAAAATGATACAGGTGGTGGGGCAAGATGATACAACTCGTTTTACGATTATTAGAATAAATTAATTATGAGAAAAACATTAGGCCTACGAAGTTATTCAGAATTTATAAATGGTCATATTTCATGTCAAAACAATAAAGAAACTAGTCTACTTTAACGAAGATGTGGGAATAAAAAAAAAGTAGCCATGCCGTATTGCGCCCTGGAACGGTTTAATTTTTTATTTTCGTGTCTTTATAAAGAAATGGTCTAAAATATTTAAAATCTGATATAATCAAGTCAGCAAATACTAGAAAAGATGGCAAATAGATTACGTTTTCATTAGAATGGTCTCTTTCTTTCTGAATCCACTAACATTTGCAAAGAATATAAAATGGTTTCATAGTCAAATATATCTATCTATGGATAGGAAAAATGTTTTTTTTTTAAATAAAGTAAGAAAATAACAAAAAAATAATAATTAAGAAAAGAGCTCACGTATTATGAATTCCACTATAAAAGTAAATTGATAGAATATAGCCTAGTAGATCTTTACTCTATTGAAAAGATTAATTGAATTGAATTATGTATCATACATAGGCCTATAAAGCCACTCTTAAAGAATTCTAAGTATGAATGATCCCCGAATTCAATTTTTTTTACAAAATATGATGTATACATCAGAATTACCAGCAGAACCTCTATGAAACAAATTTATGACCTGCATAAGTTCTCGGGGATTGTATTTATGGGTTGAATACATATTTTGCAAAACATGGCAGTCACCAGGACAAGATGGCAGTCTGTATCATCTTGCCCCGACTATGCTGTATCATCTTGCCCCGTGACACCTCGTTTCCTTTCAACTCGAATCATTAGAAAACAAACAATATTCAAATGAAAATAAGAATGGTAAATAAATGTTGAAATGACATGTTCTAATCTGGAAAAGATTACAAAAAAATATTGTCGTATTCTAACGTTACCGAATGAAATTAGTAAAAATGAAAATAATTACTAAAATACCCCGAAAAATGATATTTCTGTATTATTTCTGTATGTGTTGTTGTACTCCTGAGATATTTTTGCCAAATATAGATGACAAAAAGACGCTACAACATAAAATATATATGGCGTCATACATGGCGTCATTTTGCTTAAAATTGCTTTGTATCATCTTGCCCCGTGTATCATCTTGGCCCGGTCTCCCCTATTTCAGATGTAAAACGATAAATAAATTTCTGTGAAACGAAATAAAAAATACGATTTCTTACTAGATCTAGATCTATATTTCTTCTTACTATTAGAGTTACTCGACATACATCCCCTTCAATAATTTCCCCCTTCGCGTAGCCCCTTTTCACACAAGTTTTTTATAAAAGGTGCGATTCGACGTTCCGGGAATAAACCCTAGGGTCAGCCTGTGTTTACGTAGGCCTACAGACATGCATATCGGTCAGTGCATGTTGATATAGTAGAATCTAGGCCTAGCCTAGATATTCTAATCTGAAACACGTTTGATATTTGAGTATAGATCTACGGTGATTTTTTTACAATCAAGTTTTTACAACCTGCCAGTAATACCCGAAAGGGGAGTTAGGCAGTATATATAGATAGATAGATAGATAAGTTGAAAAGACTGTGAGTCCTGAGCAGTGGTGGATCCAGAGGGGGTTCGGGGGGTTCGAACGAACCCCGTCTGTGGCCTGATTATTTCATTTTCATGCAGAAATTCAGTCAATTTTGTGTAAACACAGGAAAACGAACCCCCCTAGCTGTATATTTGAACCCCCCTCGCAGAATTCCTGGATCCGGCACTGCTGAGGACTCGCCGGATTCCATATCAATGAGTCCAGCTAGATCTACTAGCTTAGCGAGTCCATAACACTATTTTTAATAGGAAATCTGTAAGAATTGTTGCATCCTGGGGCTCGCTAGAATTAAAACTTTGCATCCCAGAGGCCAAATTATGAGTAAAAGTAGCAGGATGCGCAGGTAAAAAATAACTGGGTTTATCTGTTAGATCTATAGATATCAAGATCTTATGATAAAGTGTAAAGATCCACTCTAGATCTACACTAGATCTATACATTTCTAAAGATTCTCTAGATAAGGCAGGCATATGTTCTTGAAAGCCAACTGCCTAGATCTAGAATCAAAATTTAAAAAATGTTATGCTTCCCCTACCTTCCACGTTATTCTACTGAAATATTCATCTTCTGTGTATAAGTATTGGACCAACTTGTAAACACCACAAATAGCAGCCAAAGTTCCAACACCAGCGAGAAAACCGTAAAGACCACTTTTTGTGGGATTATCTAGTTTAAATCGCATGGCGGGAAATGGCGTCGTCATGTTGGTGTCACGTGGTAGTCATTGTTGTTTTACATGCGTTACTATTTTTAGACCTTCGTTGAAAATTATCAAAACTTGAATTTTTTCAGTGATTTTTCTATAGTCTAATTTGGCGGTTAATTTTCATGAAAAGTTAACATTTGTGATAAAAGAATAGGAAAAATATATCAATATTATACATTTTCGAGATCATCGTTCGTTTCCGTAGGATTGGCCGAGTTTTACCGAACTTTTTTGTCCTTGACCTATGGTTCCCGGCTATATCGGACTAGTATTAAAAAGCAGGGTCCAATCGAGATAAGACATTTTCCAGCAGGGAAGCCACAAGACAACACAGAGAACTTTCAGACTTTATTTCACACAAAATGGCACTGAAAATCTGCGCTGAACATAACGTGCCGATTGTTTACCATATAGAAAGCTTCGTATTCGATGAGGAGGACGTTTAGACTGTGATATTGTGACCGAAAACGGGTAAGAGCCTGTCTCCGTGTTTGTCATTTGTTGTTTGTTTGACCGACTTTCAGCTTTTGTTTACATGAAATTTCGTCATCAGTTTGCTTGCCGCCAATCATTTCATCATCGTTTGTATTTTAGAAATTGGTATCCAACACCAAAACATTATATTATTTGATTAACATGTTAGTGTCCATGTGTTAGCATTGTCATTAATTCTCAATAAAAAGAGATATTTTTTAAGGTAAAAAGTTCCAATTCAGGAGATATTCCACACAATTGGTGAGACTTCATTCGTATGGATACTTTTATTCTTTTTTAATCCTTTCCTAAACAAGACCTGGTTTTGACGCCCCTAATGGAAAAGGTTTGGGAGACTCAGGGTACATTGAGACAAAAGAAGAAATTGCTGATGATCAGCAATTTTTCCTTTTGCCTCAGCATTTCCTGTGTCATAATCTACACAAGTCCTATCTTTATCAACATCTATTTTATCGGCAGCAGAGGCTTTCAAGTTGTACGGCCCTAAACTTTGCTGTTTGGGAAAGATGTAGAGAGGGAGAGAATGGGATGAATGAGAAATATTAAATGATTGATGAATTTATGGACTAAAAAGGAAATGACAGAGAAACACAGGGAATTAGAGCAAAGAAGTTGAGGTCATCTTAAGGCAGTGCTTCGGAAATAAGTTGCCAGAGTTGTCCATTTACCTGTTAGACAAACAGACTTTGAAAGCTAGGTTGTCCATGGACAAGTGAAAAATCCGGTTATATTATAGTTTTTTTCTTTTTCTCACAATTTTTTCATACAATGTAATTACTTATAGTTAACATAAATGTACGAATTTTGTTGTAGACAATATTAAGACAGTCAGAGTAGTCTAGATATGCAATAAACAAATGAAGCTAATGAAAAGTAATATGAGTTTTGTAAGGATAAGTTGATATTTGATACGGACAAGTCAATTAGTTTGGATCAACACTTGTCCGTGGACAAGTAGATTTTCAAAATATTTCAGATGCATTGCTTAAGGTAGAATACCTGGGTACCTGTATTGTCGCCATCTATTCATTGTAAATGGCTTTTTTCGAGCGTTGTCATTACACATATCAGAACCTTTGGGATGCAGTTGTAAACATTCGGCGGTGGTGAGTTCCACTGGCTAATGTTTTGGATTACGCCCGAACAATTCAATGTCATGGGAATCTATGTGGTGGTCTACCTTAAGAACAAGAGACAGGGATCCATATAATAAAGAAAGATCTTGAAAGAAGACAGAAAACAGAAGGAGGAGGCTAACAGATAGAGATATAGGGAAGAGAATGATCTTTAGAGAGGAGACTGAGAAAGAGAATAAAGCAGTGGTCTTGATACAAATTTTTGTTTGGGGGCCAGGGGCAGAGCTCCAGATAGGATGCGTATATGCGTAAAATATGCATTAATTTGGTCTAAATACGCTTTTCCTTTCATGAAAATGCGTACAGATATGCATTCAAAATAAGGAATGCGCATTTGATAATTGTCAGTTAGCGTATCAAGATCGAAGAGCGCGGGAAGAACACTTAAAAATAACGCTTTGGTCTGTAAAAATAGCTTATCGAAGCGTCTAATATAACTCAGCCAATCAAAACCGGGAATTATTGGGGAATGCCAATTACGTCACCAGCCGAGCGAATGCAGATGACAATCGGCTATTCCGTAGATCTACCGAATGCTGCAGAGTGGTGTATTTTGTTCGAATTTCAGTCAATCGTTGATTTCTGTTAATTTTTTTATACGGAGCAAATTGTTTACTCGATTTTGATTGGATGATAAATATCAGGCCATTGCATCACTTCGTAGCCTAAATAAAAAAAGTTTGATTTCTTTTTAAATCGGGAAGAGAGTAAATCCTCTTCTGAGCACACCGTAAAGGCGATTTTGGCTGATATTATTTCTGAATAGGCCCTACAGTACAGACAAAGATAGCCCACGATGGTAATCTCGTTCAGAAAAAAAACACTAAAAAGTCTTGATGGTCGGAAACATAGCGTGCATAGATGTCCTCGAAAATGAAAGTAGGTCGTTCCAGTGGGGTGCTCCTGTTAATTTTAATCCTTTCCCGAACATGAGGGTAAATACTCATTGCCTCCAAAAAATATCTGGAAATACGCATTGGAAAAAATTCTGACGGGTAAATACTCCTTGCGTCAAAAAATTATCTGGAGCTCTGCAGGGGCCAGTGAAATTGGGAAAAATAGCAATTTTTTGTCCTAAATTGGGAAAACTATTAAAGTAAGCTTGTATTTCATACTGTCACGCAGTATCATTACTTATTAGATTGTTGTGATGTGAAATTCTCTTGTTAAAGAATCTACACCAAAACTGTCTTCAATTTCTCCATTTCCCACAATGTTTCCTACACAAAAAATGGCAAAAAACAAATGAATTTCATTTCTTAGAATTGTCTTCTGCAACTACACCTTTCAATTTAGATGAGTCTAAAATCTTGCCATTTGGTAATGGGTTAACTGATAAGAATAAAGATATGTTATGTAGAGTGAGACTTTTAAGATTCTGATGTCAATGGCAAAGGACCAGAAATTATTGTCAGTCAGGCTGAATAAACTTTTTCAAGACGCGCGAACGTGTCTGGTGGGTGGATAGTTTTTGCCATGAACTGAGGTGTTCCAGATGCTTTATATATTATGCTTTTGTTTTTAAAAATGAGTGACATCATTGTAAATTAATGTCATAGTTTATAATGAAATTATTATATACTGAATGTTTGAAGTTTTTGTGTAGTATGGCCAAGGGTTTTGATGACTTTTCCACTATGTGTTCATATTATTCTGCAGATCTATTAAATGTTTAGAATAATGCATGCATGATGCATAGTGTACACAGGCTATGTAACAATAACCTTATTCAAGCCTAAGTTACTAGTTGGATCCAGTTAGGTTTAGATGCTCATTTACAACACAATGGTACTGTGCCAACTAAAATGATTTGACATACTGGCATTCAGTTGGCGGAAAGCCAATTCCATGTAGCATTGTGAATTTATGATGATACAGTGAAATAGGAAGCTTGCACCAAAACAAACTGGTTTTAACCAATTCCCAAATGCAAACATCTTGGACTGTTCCAACTTGAAAGCTGCCAGATAAAAGTGTATAAATAACTTGGAAATTTGTGAACATAATAAATATAATAACAGAAAATAATGAAGGGAAAGGAGAAAATGCTCATTATTACAGAGCTCCAGATAATTTTTTGAGGCAAGGAGTATTCACCCCTTAGAATTTTTTCCAATGCGTATTTCAAGATATTTTTGGAGGCAAGGAGTGTTTACCATCTTGTTCGGGAAAGGATTAGAATTAACAGGAGCACCCTACTGGAACGACCCACTTTCATTTTCGAGTTCGAGGACATCTAAGCGCGCTATGTTTCCGACCATCAAGACTTTTTAGTTTTTGGTTTTTTTTCTGAACAAGAATTCCATCGTGGGATATCTTTGTCTGCACTTAAGGGCCTCTTCAGAAATAATATCGGCCAAAATCGTCTTTACGATGTGCTCAGGAGCGGATGTACTCGTTTCCCGATTAAAAAAGAAAACAAACTTCTTCAAGTTGCAATTTCGGATTTCCAAAGTGATGCAATGGCCTGATATTTATCATCCAATCAAAATCGAGTAAACGATTTGCTCCGTATTAATTATAAGAAAAATTAACGGAAATCAACGATTAACTGAAATTAGAACAAAATACACCTCTCCTCAGCATTCGGTAGATCTACGGAATAGCCGATTGTCATTTGCATTCGCTCTGCCTGTGACGTAATTGGTATTCCCCAATAATTCCCGATTTTGATTGGCTGAGTCGTATTAGACACTTCGATAAGCTATTTTTACAGACCAAAACGTTATTTTTAATCGTTGGAATTTCCTATTCTATGTGTTTCTTCCAGCGTTCTTCGATCTTGATACGCTTACTGACGATTATAAAATGCGTATTCCTTATGTTGAATGCGTATCTGTACGCATTTTTATGAAAGTAAATCCGTATTTAGACCAAATCAATGCGTATTTTACGCAAATACGCATCCTATCTGGAGCTCTGTATTAGCACATTTTTCTTTTCCTTTATTGTTTTCTGACCCACTTTCTTCCAGGGATGTCAAAAAATTATCTTGTTCAAGGGAAAGGGTTTACCAGTTCCCACATGCCAAAATTTTATAGAAAGAGCTCTATCAATTCAGCCTCAGTTATCTAACTCTGGCTTGGCCAGGGCCAGCCAATATCCATTTGCACATTTGACAACTTTTAAGTCATTTGTCTCTCACCAATAGATGTGAATCATTTGAGTGAGAGAGCAGCTGGAGGCTCAGTTTGGACATTGTGATAATACTGGTGTGAGAAAGTGAATTTGACATTTAACCCCATTCATTCCAACACTTTGAAAGCTGTTAATGTTAACAAAGATAGATGTGTACAATAAATAGAAATGAAAAGGCTTTGTTTTGATAAGGGTAAACCCATTCCCAAACATTGACGCTTTTTGACGCCCTTCGAGAAAGAGGCTTTAGAAAACTTTTTGGAAAATGAAGAAATTGCTTGTGACAAGCAGTTTCTCCATTTCCCACAATGTTTTCTAACCCAAAAGACCCAAAAATATTAAATTCACTTGAAATTGTCGTCTGCATCATCTTTGAATTTGGAATGGTCCAAAATTTTGTTGTCTGGTAATGGGTTAAAAGCAGGACAAAGTTTATCACTATCAGAAAGTAAGCAATGACCTCATTTCACCTGAAGTACTGAACTTTGGTAGAATTTCAATTACATTTCATCGCTTTGCAATAAAAACCTTGTATCTACAGCTTTTAATAAGCTGTAGATACAAGGTTTTTGTTGAAAAAGAGCGATTTATACTTTGAATCATGTACATTATATTGTATAACTATAAGAATGCTTTCCCAAAAGGATGCCTGCTTTTGATGTCCCTAATCATGTGTGCTCTACAAAGCTTTGCAATTTTATGGGGTAGGGAGGTCAAGCCACCCCCTCCCCCCTACCCTCACCCACTGTTCTTATGGGCCTGATTCTACTATTATGAATCAGCAATCACATTTGATACACTAACTAGTGCAACAGTCTAGGGTTTTAGGGTCACAAAAATCTGATGCTATGCAGAGTTGGTTGATTTTCATAATTCTGAAGTCCAAAATTTTCAGCTCCCTAACAAATGCCTAACACTGATGCCAGCAATATCCAGGGGGGGATGTTAGAGGTTGTACTGTACTGTATAGATCTAAGATGAAGAAGGGCACTTAGCTGATTCCCACAAAATGACTCTTTTTTACCCCACACATGATAATGGCTAAGGGGTTTCATTGAGAGGCGGGGCGGGGATTTCCCCCTCCTATTTGACTGAATTTGAGTACAATCCCCCTGCTCCTTTTGAAAATTTTATATGGGGTTAATAGGGAATACATAGAAAATCCCCTGCCTACTTTAGCTTCTGGCCCAGGTGGCAAAAAAGTTATTGAAGATGTCTGAATTTGGACCTGGCTTAGGCTGGCTAAAATGTTTCCATCTGGAAATGGGTTAAAACTCTATAACAAACAGTAAAACTGGAGACCCTGGAGACAAATTTGACATGAGATTTAACCCTTTCCCAAACAAGACCTGGTTTTGACGTCCTTAATAGAATAGGCTTGGAAAAACATTGAAACAAAAGAAGAAACTGCTGATAACCAGCAGTTTCTCCTTTTGTGTCAATATTTTCTATGTCATATTTTACACAAATTCTATCGTTAATAACATCCATTTTGTAATTTGTGGCACTTTTTGAAGTGGATCACCCTAAAATTTTGCTGTTTGGGAAAGGGTTAACTAAGCTCATTATATACATTTAAAGAAAGGGATCTCAGAATCAGGTCTTGTTTTGAAAAGGGTTAGATATATATTTGAAACCAACAAAGATCAACATCTGCCTTTGCATAAGCACAAGCTGATAAAGATCCATTGATTCCATTCAGTTCTCACAACTTATTTTCTGGTGTGTATCTGGTCAATTTTGATCAGCTGTGACCATTCTCTCAAATAAACCAGATATTGGACAAAGGTCAGGGGCAGTTCAGAAACGGTCAGCTGGGGATAAATTGTATTTGGTGATTGACCTTTTTACACTGAACACTGGACTGAAACTTGGACAAGTTGTTTACTTGTGGACATTCACAGTCTGGCAGTTAACCCTTTCCCAAACAAGACTGGCTTTTGACATTGACTTGGGAAAAACATTAAGACAGAAGAAGAAACTGCTGATGATCAGCAATTTCTCCTTTTGCCTCAATATTTTCTGTGCTATATTGTACACAATCTCTATCTTTACCAATGCACATTTTGTTGTCTGCAGCAGCTTCCTAATATTGGAAACAGTACACTTTCTTGCGTTTGGGAAAGGGTTAATTAACCCATTACCCGATGACTAAATTTTAGACATGCCCAAATCCAACAATGCTGATCATGATAGGCTGTGATAAACTGATAGCCAACATGTAATTCTCCTTTTTTCCTGCAATGATTTCTGTTAAAATGTAATTTTCAGTTTTGTTATTTTGGAAAGGATGTAGAAGTCTTCTTGGAAAAAATATATAGAATGATTTACAGTGTTACTACTCAGACAAACTGTCATAAATCTAGCTCTGATTGATGGTAGTTTCTACAATCTTGTCACCTTACAGAAATAACTTATTTAACTTAATGCATAATTTTCATATTCATTTATCTTTTCTAGTTTACATTTATAATAATGCTGAGTTGGGAAAATGTCCCCTATGGCATTTTAGACTATGAAATGAATTAACCCTTTCCAAAACAAGACTTGGTTTTGATGTTCTTGATAAAAGCTGCAGTACTATGGCTATGCAATGTTTGTAACAAGAAGAAGGGCTAAGTCCAGAAGCTATTTGAGTATATTATGGGTTTGATCAGACTGTGTATCTCCACAGGCTAATCTGGATCCAGCTTAGCCATGAATGTCCTAAAATGCTTATTTTCCAGATTTTGGCTCAATTTTTTCAACGTGATCCCTTTCACACAAGATTCATCCTGCTGGGTCTGTTAAAAGCTAGATACACTAAATCATGAGCGCATTGAACTATTAAAACTGTATATATCAGGAATTTTCTTTTAAAGTTTTTTCTTCAACGTATAATTTGATAGATTCAGGTGGATTAAAAGCACCATTCTTATTCAAAGGGTGAAAAAATGGGTGAATTTTCTCTTCAAAGTTAAAAATATATATTTGTCTGTCCTGAAAACAGGCCAAGAACCTTCAAATATAATCAGAACTACAGATTAATGTGCTTATGGCGTTTCAAAAAGCAGTATTTGTTTATCATTCAATAAACCCTATATTTTAGGTGTACTTTCAAGAAATGTATCCTGATTTACATGAGTACCCACAACATACAGCTTGAATTTGAAATAACAAAGTTAGATCGTCTCTCTACACCCAATATGTTGTGCTCTATTAATAAAACATAAAGGGTGTAGTCCCAAGGTCATGTTTTTAAGATCGGTAAACTTGTTAAACAATTTATTCAGTAGTGCAGGTACTCCAGTCTAAAATATCGGGCAGTTGTGAGGCATTTGTGATATGGCAGTGGAAATTAAATCATGACATTTTGTAATATGAATTGGGATATTAAATGAATTAATAAATTGGTAATTATCTATTTGATATATTTTATATCTGTGTTTTAATTTAATAATTGATTTGATATCATACACATAGATTATTGCACATTATCACTAATATTGTTTTGTCCAAATGCACATAAAAAAGACTCTTCCACTCAGAAAGCAACTGCAGATTACAAAATTATTGTTGCTAAATTGATTCGGAGCAAAGAAATATTTGGGGTATGGAATTTTTAAAATCAAATTCTCAACCTTTTCCAAAGTGGTGAAATTTCAGATTTGTCCTATTTGAAATGAGTTGCAGAAATTGTGTATGCCATAGTGCAGAAAAATATCGAAGAAAAAGGGAGAAATGGCTGGTAACCTGCTCAATTCTACTTTTGTATCAATGTTTTCCCATAATAGTCCTAGTTATTCTGATTTTGGAAGAAACATGACAAATACTAAATATAAATCATGTGTTTAAACAACAACTTGAATTTTACCCATTAGCACACAGTGGTACCTTTTGACGCCATACAAGATATTGGCTTTGAAAAATATTGAGGAAAATGAAGAAATTGCTTGTCACAAGCAATTTCTTTATTTTCCAAAATGTTTTCTACCTAGAAAGTCCAGAAAAAGTCTATAATTTTGTTCACCTGCGATAATTATCGTCCTTTTAAGCATCTTTGAATTTAGGCTAGTAAAAAGTTTGCCATTTGATAATGGTTAAATTGAAATAAAATCTTCTCTTTCTTTTCCAGACTTTACTAAAGACATACAGACGGATATAACAGATGAACTATCAGGAACCTTTGTCTCATTTTACATGTATTTTATCAAGACTAATGCCATCCGGTGACGAGTTAACACCAACAAACAATACAACCATGAAGTGCCCCACCAGTACAAAAACCTTGGAAATGTTACCAGTTTTGTATAAATGGCTTTGAAAAACATTGAGGAAAATGAAGAAATTGCTTGTGACAAGCAATTTCTTTATTTTCAACAATGTTTTCTACACGGAAAGTCTTAGAAGTCTACTTTTCTTCACCTGATATTGTTCTTGCAGCATCTTTGGATTTAGGCTAGTCAAAAAATTTGCTATTTGATAATGGGTTAATTGAAATAAAATGTTCTCTTCTGTTTTCCAGACTTTACCAAAGACCTACAGACAGACATAACAGATGAACTATCAGGAACCTTTGTCTCATTTTACATGTATTTTATCAAGACTAATGCCATCAAGTGACGAGTTAACACCAACAAACAATACAACCATGAAGTGCCCCACCAGTACAAAAACCCTGGAAATGTTACCAGTTTTGTATAAATGGCTTTGAAAAACATTGAGGAAAATGAAGAAATTGCTTGTCACAAGCAATTTCTTCATTTACCACAATGTTTTTCACCCAGAAAGTCTAATTTTGTTCACCTGGAATTGTCATCTGTAGCATCTTTGGATTAAGGCTAGTCAAGAAATTTGCTATTTGATAATGGTTTAATTGAAATAAAATCATTTTAATGCTATCTTCTGTTTTCCAGACTTTACCAAAGACCTACAGACGGATATAACAGATGAACTATCAGGAACCTTTGTCTCATTTTACATGTATTTTATCAAGACTAATGCCATCAACTGACGAGTTAACACCAACAAACAATACAACCATGAAGTGCCCCACCAGTACAAAAACCCTGGAAATTTTACCAGTTTTGTATAAATGGCTTTGAAAAACATTGAGGAAAATGAAGAAATTGCTTGTCACAAGCAATTTCTTCATTTACCACAATGTTTTTCACCCAGAAAGTCTAATTTTGTTCACCTGGAATTGTCATCTGTAGCATCTTTGGATTTAGGCTAGTCAAGAAATTTGCTATTTGATAATGGTTTAATTGAAATAAAATCATTTTAATGCTATCTTCTGTTTTCCAGACTTTACCAAAGACCTACAGACGGATAAAACAGATGAACTATCAGGAACCTTTGTCTCATTTCACATGTATTTTATCAAGACTAATGCCATCAAGTGACGAGTTAACACCAACAAACAATACAACCATGAAGTGCCCCTACAGTACAAAAACCTTGGAAATGTTACCAGTATTGTATAAATGGCTTTGAAAAACATTGAGGAAAATGAAGAAATTGCTTGTGACAAGCAATTTATTCATTTTCCACAATGTTTTTCACCCAGTAAATGTAATTTTGTTCACCTGGAATTGTCATCTGTAGCTTCTTTGGATTTAGGCTAGTCAAGAAATTTGCTATTTGATAATGGTTTAATTGAAATAAAATCATTTTAATGCTATCTTCTGTTTTCCAGACTTTACCAAAGACCTACAGACGGATATAACAGATGAACTATCAGGAACCTTTGTCTCATTTCACATGTATTTTATCAAGACTAATGCCATCAAGTGACGAGTTAACATCAATAAACAATACAACCATGAAGTGCCCCACCAGTACAAAAACCTTGGAAATGTTACCCGTGTGTAGTCATCATTCAATCTCAAAAATGTTCATCAAACATCCATCTCATAAGACTGCTCATCCTAAAGTGATTATAAATACTGAACTTTTAAAGACTGTGGTCTTAACTGCCTCTCATGGACATAGTGTTGAAAAGAAATCTAGTTTAGACAATGTTAAATACCCAGTGATCGAACAAGGAGAAGGTATTGAAATTTGTGTTGAAGCTACTGAAGAGAGAAGAAAATCATCTGAAGTTATTCAAGAATCTGATAAAGAGAATAAAGAAGCTGTAGAAATGTCAACAGGCATGAAGGAGATCGAGGAGGATAGAAATAACAACAGACCAGGGAAGAATTTCAGCAATCTTGAATTAGAGCCTGTGAGGAGAAGTGTGTTCACTGTCAGGCGTAGAAGTAAACAGTTCTTCAACTCTGTTATGGAGGAGACGAGTGAAGCAGGTGTGTAGTTTTGACATGCTATTTAACCCATTCCCAAACCACACATACATAGGGTTGTCCAATTTGAAAACAGATACTTCTGCAGACGACAAAATGGGTGTTGATAAAGATATGATTTGTGTTCCATGTAGCCCAGAAAATATTGAGGCCAAATGGAGAAATTGCTGGCTATCAGCAGTTTCTTCTTTTGTCTCAATGTTTTCCCAAGCCTTTCTATTAGCCTAGGGATGTCTAAACCAGGCCTTGTCATCTTGAATAAAAGCCAGTAAGAAGAAGTGTGTTTGCAGTCAGACATAGAAATAAAGAGTTCTTCAACTCGGTCACATAGGAGACAAGTGGAGCAGGGGCCTGTTTTACTAACAAACTTACGAACATTTTTAAAACAACAACAAAATTGATTGGCCGAATAATTACTGTTATTAATTCTCGTTCAATCAGATGTGTTGTTACAAGATTTGTGCAAAAATATATGTTAGTAAAACGCTGCCCAGGTGTGTAGTTTTGATCTATAAGGTATTCAACCCATTATCAGACAATAACATGATCATAATGTCCAAGTTTAAAGATGTTCAAGACAACAATTTTTAGTGAGGGAAATTTTTGCAGTTTTGGTATTTTCTTGGTAGAAAACATGGGAAATGAAGAAATTGCTTGTCACACGTAATTTCTTCATTTTCTATAATGGTTTCCAAAGTATTCATTCTCTGTGGCTTCAAAAAGTGTCATTATGTGAATTTAGTTATTTCTTTTCCAAACAAAAAAGCTAGTCTGGTAAGAACATGTAGTAGATCTGGATAAAAAAAAAAAGATTGGAAAAAATACAGGAATCATAAATATGAGGCATTTGTTGAAAAGTGACAAATTATACATTTTTGCCATTTTGGTACAGGATTAACAAAATTGCTCATGAAATATTCTATTATGAATACTTTCAGGTGATGACAGCCACAGCAGTAACGAAGAAAAGCTACGCACACTTCCAGGCTTCAACCTCAATAGATCTCTACAGAACCTTTACATGAACGAAATAGAACTACAGCAAGCTGATGACAATACAGGGAACGATAATGGAGAGAAACAAGAAAACACACAACAGAAATCTGGTCTTAATCTTAGTAAAGTAACATCATATAAACCACTGCTAAGACGTATTCATAGCTCACCTGAATTGCATGCAAATCTAGTTGATAATATTAACGAAAATGATAATGATGATGATAACAATTTTGGGCTAGCTCCCTTGTCTGATTCGGATACCCTGGCTCATCTCAAGAGAAGGGTTAGTCAGGGTAACATGAATATACAGACTAGTCCAGGCTACGCTTTTCTGGCTTCTGTTGCTGACAGTTTGAGAGGAAAACAAAATAAAGCCATGTCATTAAGAGCTGATATGACCGTAGCTAATATTGATAAACAAGTTGCAAAAAATAATGAAAATGATGGGAGCTCAACCAGAAATGTATCTGGCAATCAAAATATCAATCAATCAATTGAGAGAGCACCTGCTCCTAGTAATGAGGAGATGCCAAAGAAATCATTAATGAGATCAGTATATGGGTGGGGTACAACATCGATGAAACAAGTCTCTAACAAGGAAATGAACATGTACTCCCCAGCTACATTCTAAATCATGAAAAAAGGAAATTAACTGTTTCCCAAACAAAATTCAGAAGTTGTCAATACCATAAAATCGTTTGACAAGCAAAATCTGTGTTTCTTGAATAAGAAAGTTTGGATGATATAGCATAGAAAACATTGTCCAAAGGAATGAGCTCCATCTTTTCCTCTTCCTCATTGTTTTAAAGAGGAATGGTCATTTCAACTTTATAAAAGGCATGAAGAAATTAAACAAATGACCATGTCGAATTTTGCTAGTTTTTATACCTGTAGTTACAGTAACTACAAGCATAACAACTAGCAAAATATTGTTGTTATTTGGCTTCAGTATTGAAACCACACTTTATTAATTGGAAACTTCACTTTATTTGGGAATACATTATAAGAGAGCACAATGTTACATAGCTGAAGGTACATGTTTAAAAAGAAATTGTTGAGTTTTAGAGGTATTTCTAGTCATTTGTGGATTGGTATTGGGTTGGTATTAATCATTGAAATTTGAATTCATTCATATGATCTTTCATTTCATTATTCCATTTAATCTCTTCTCAAAGCAATTGTAAGACTTTTCAAGTTTGAAAGCTGCAGTAAACAACATAATGGATGTCGATAAAGATCTAGTTTATGTATAATATAGTATAGAAAATATTTCAACTAGAGGAGAAAATGCTCATTTTCAGCATTTTCTTCGTTTGTTGCAATGTTTTCCCTGGCTTATTCTATTGGGGATGTCAAAACTATTTCTTGTTTGGGAAAGGGGTAACTTTAATTTGATAAGCTTGTTAAATTGCACAAGCATTAGAATACATGTTTAACTTATTATACCCCCACAACGAAGTTATGGGGGGGTATACTGGAATCAGGTTGTCCGTCTGTCTGTCCGTCCGTTCGTCCGTGGCTATAATCTTGTGTCCTCTTCTCCTCCCACAGTTTTTTGACCAATTTTTCTGAAATTTTATCAGGATGTTTCCTATCATATGAAGTTGTGCACCTGCAATTTTCAACTTGATCCAGTCATTAGTTTTAGAGTTATGCCACTTTGCACTTTTTAAGGGGGGGGGGGGGGGGGGAGTAGTCAAAATTTACAATTTCATTTCTGTGTTCTAACTCAAGAACAGTTTGACCTAGGATCATGAAACTTTACACAGTTGTTGCCCATGACCCATGGAGGTGCCCTATTGTTTTGGGGTCACCAAGGTCAAAGGTCAAGGTCACAGTTGGACTTTGTTTAAAATCCGTTTCCATGCTCTAAATCAAGAACCTTTTGACTGTTAGCACTTTTTCAGTGACAAGGCCTAGTTGGGGGGGGGGGGGGGGTTGGGGGGGGGGGGGGGGGGGGGTATTCGTCCGCTTTTGCGACAGTTCTAGTTATAAAATATTAACATTTATGATTCATCATGTATATCTTTACGCAAATGATAAGCTTTAATTTGAACTAAGTATTGAAATGATTTAACCATAGTGCAATAAAGTTGTCAACCCTTAAACTTGTAAACTTGCTTCAGACAATAACATGAAGTGTAGATAATTGATATAAGGATTTCTGTACAATGTATCACGAAAATATTTACACAACAGGAGAAAATGCTGGTCATCTGCATTCTCTTCTTATGGCTATATATTCTGTAAAGTCTTTTCTACAAGACACTAAAATTAGGCTTCCTTTGGGAAAGGGTTAAAATTAATGTAATTGTCAAAATATTAAATTATTATGTAAGTCACATTGGACAGTTTGATAAACATTTAACAGCCATGCTAAAGGGAAACTTGTATGCAGGTTTATGACAACATAACTCAAATGTTTGCTGGAATTATTCATTTTCATGTTATAATGGGATAAAGTGTTGTTACTGAAGCCTTTCACAAATGGCAAAAATTATTCCATTACCAAACGACAAAATTTTAGTTTGATCCAAATTCAAAGATGTTGCAGATGACAATTTCAAATGAATGAATTTAAATGTTTGTTGTCTTCTGGGGTAGAAAACACTGTGGGAAATGAAGAAATTGCTTGTCACAAGCGATTTCTTCATTTTCCACAATTTTTGCCAAAGACTTAATCTTGTGTGGCGTCAAAAAGCATCGATATATATGGGAATTCATTAACCCATTACCACACAGTGACATCTTTTGACGCCCCATAAGATAAAAGCTTAGGAAAATATTGTGGAAAATGAAGAAATTGCTTGTGACAACCAATTTCTTCATTTCCTACAATGTTTTTTACAGAAAATGACCAAAATATGTAAGATTTCATACACTTGAATTTGTCGTCTGCAACATCTTTGAATTTAGAACAGTCAAAAATTTGTTGTCTGGTAATGGGTTAAACCAGTCCAATTTGAAAGAGGCTGCAGATGATGAAAATTGATGTTGATAGATAAAGGGTTTTCGCAATATTATAGCACAGAATTGTAGAAAATATTGAAGCAAAAGGAGAAAATGTTTGTCATCAACACCAAGGCCTTCTCTTTTGTAGACTAACATGTCAACACAAGGTCCCAATTTTGACATTAAAAAAAATGACTTGGGATAACATTTAGGTAAAAAAGAAAATATTCTGATTGCCAGCATTTTCTGCATTTTGACTAAATTTCTTCCAAGCTACATTAGTAGTCAAATATTAACAACATTCATTTCATTATAAGCAGCAGCTTTGCGTATTGGATCAATGTAAAATTTTACCATTTGTGAAAGGTTATGTTTGTCTTGTACATAGTAGTCATACAGAGCTCTAGATTAGAGGGGAGGGGTTAACGTTAGGTAGAAGGACGTGTGAATGTTACAAAGCTAATGATAAGAGAGTGTAAAGACGCCCTTTATGTCGTCACTTTTCAACAAAAACATCGTAACTGCAGCTTAAAACAAGCTGCAGTTACGAGGGTTTTGTTGAAAAGCAACAATTTGTTATTTCAAATCCAAACCCTGTCTTGTGGGTACTCATTTTAATGGTCTCAAATAGACGATTCCAATGAATACCCAACACATGGGGTTTGAACATGATTTTGCCTTTTGATAAGTCATTACGCCATCTAATCTGTTTCTCTAGTATCCATGTCATTTGCTTATTAAGTCGCGTTCCCATTGCCGACCAAATCAACTCGATCAACTCGATTGCCTAAATTCCCCGATCAAACTGGATTAAACTCGATCAAATGTTTTTATACGACTTCTTATTTATTTTTTGTCGATTAATTTTTGCCGACCACGCTCGATCGTCCATATCACACTTGCCGACCAAGCTGGAGCAGTACTCGATCGCTTGATCGAGCTTGATCGAGTTGATTTGGTCGGCAATGGGAACGCTCCCTTATGGATTATGAATATCATTTCTCCCTCTAATCTATAGCTATGTTTTAGCATGGTGGAAGTTTTGTGTTTATTGTTTAATTTGCATATGATTGTTAATATATTGGGAGTTAATTCAATTCTACAATTCTATATTTCCTAATTCTTAATTACATTACAAGCTATCTGATTGGACAGGAAATGCTTCAACCGATCAAATTGCTTGTAAAGAAATTTTAGAATAAGAAATAAGAAAGGTTTGTGAATATCACCCCTGGTTCTTGCTGGTACTACATCATTGAGGAAACTTGAGGTAACTTAAACTCATTTCATAGTTCTTCTAAGAATTATAGGGGAAAAAAGATTTGTGCAAGTCCTTTCTTTTAATATTTGTTTCCAAGAAAACTTGCAAATAGTTGTACCAGCCAGGACCACACTTAATATTAACCCTTTTGCTTCAATGTATTGTCGCCGAGCCCGGATAGCTCAGTCTGTTACGTCGGAGTCTGTCAATCCAGGGGTCTCGAGTTCGAACCCCGGCTCGGCCAGTATCCATTCTGACATTTTACAAAAGTCATTTGTCTCTCACCAATGGGTGTGAATCATCTATGTGAGAGAGCAGCTGGAGGCTCGGTTTGGATATTGTGGTTGTACTGGTGCGAGAAATACCAGGAACCCACGGTTAGGCGCTCCAGCCGCCGCGATATGACCATGAAAGTTGAAAACGGCGTAAAACCCCAATAAACTCAAACTCAATGTATTGTCGTCAGGGGATCAAAAATTTGTAACTCCAGCTTTTTCAAGCTGTACATTGTAGTTACGATGTTTTGATCTCTCATTAACTATATTCATAATTGATTTAAATATTAGAAAACTTGGTATTTTACAGGAGTGTTTGCTTGGAATATTATATTCGATCAATTCATTTTGTGAAAAAATGAAAAAAAGCTCTTCTTTAATATTTTGCAATGGATC
This sequence comes from Fragum sueziense, assembly GCA_963680895.1. Lineage (NCBI taxonomy): Eukaryota > Metazoa > Mollusca > Bivalvia > Cardiida > Cardiidae > Fragum > Fragum sueziense. The sequence goes on from CAVMGG010000330.1 coordinate 39,815, forward strand.
TTTTAGTGTAATCAAAGCTATATTGTTGCTTTTCAATGAAAACATTAAAACTGCAGCTTTTTTAAGCTGCAGTTACTAGGTTTTCGTTATATAAAAGGGTTAATGTTAACTTTTGTTTCAAAATGTGTCCTATGGACATAACTATTACTTTTTGTTAAAAATTCTTTATCATGTTTACTTATTGTATTACATGTGAAAATTTGCCTAATGCATAATTAAGCTTAATAATGACTCATTATGCTTAACACACCTTTATATTTTGAAACAGGAAGTACAAATGCCAGTACAAATGTAATTGCTATATATATTGTAATCAAAAATCTAATCAAATCTGGTTTGTTGTTTAGACATATAACAGAAAACAGGGGTTAAGAGTTTAAATACAAGATAAGAAAAGACATTGTCCTGCTTATCTTAAGCACAGATAATCTTTCTAGCTTATTGTTATGAAATGGGACTATACATGTATTATCATTGTATCAAAATTATGTAATGTATTTTCATAATGAAATCAAAACCAGCTTATAGTACAAGCACCACGCTGCTTTCCAACGAAAACCTCGTAACTGCAGCTTAAAACAAGCTGCAGTTGTGAGGTTTTCGTTGAAAATCGACGATTATCTTTTATTGATACCATGCTATTGCACAAATCATCTCTCTTTGATTAAATAAATCAGCATTATTGTTGTTTCATTATTGAAAGAAACATTTAGCATTATTTTGTCATGGAAGTCATCAGAAATTATTTGTCAAAATGTATTGCTTTTATTTGTGTAATAAAGTAAAGTTCAATGAAAGTAAACTTAACTTGTTTCATGTATCAACAAACCAATATTTTCAGGTTAATTAAACCTTTCCCAATCAAGACCTGGTTTTCGTGTCCCAAACAGAAAATGGCATGGAAAATATTGACAGAGAACAAGAAAATGCTGATAACCAGCATTTTCTCCTTCTGCCTCAATATGTTCTGTGCTATGTTGAACACAAGTTCTATCTTTTAAGGCCCCGTATCGAAAGATCGGGAGCATACTGTTTTACTCATTTCTGTCTGTCCGTCCTTCTGTCATTCCAAAAACTTAATCTGAATTTTTGTGGGCATTAGTTATGTCACAATTTAACATCCATTTTGTCATCTGCAGCTGCTATCAAGTTCAAATAGTCTAGAATTTGTCGTGTGAGAAAGGGTCAATTGATCTGGTTTGTCAATGAAAATATAGACTGGCCAATCAATTAGGTTATTTCTTTTAAGACCCCCCCCCCGCACACAACAGCCCCCGAAAGTCGTCCTTGGAGTCTTAAAACGCCGCTCAAACGTTTAGTATTTGTTTTTAGCTCACCTGAGCACGATAGTGCTCATGGTGAGGTATTGTGATACCGCTGTGTCCGTCGTCCGTCGTCCGTCGTCCGTCGTCAGTCGTCCGTCGTGCGTCGTGCGTCAACCTTTGGCTTGTGTGCACTCTAGAGGCCACATTTTTTGCCCAATCAACCTGAAATTTGCTCAGAATGATTGTCTTGATGAAATCTCGGACAAGTTCGAAATTGGGTCATCTGGGGTCAAAAAGTAGGTCACGGGGTCAAATCTTAGAAAAACCTTGTGTGCACTCTAGAGGCCACATTTTTTGCCCAATCAACCTGAAAATTGATCAGAATGATTGTCTTGATCAAATCTCGGACAAGTTCGAAATTGGGTCATCTGGGGTCAAAAACTAGGTCACGGGGTCAAATCTTAGAAAAACCTTGTGTGCACTCTTGAGGCCACATTTTTTGCCCAATTAACCTGAAATTTGCTCAGAATGTTTGTCTTGATGTAATCTCGGACAAGTTTGAAATTGGGTCATCTGGGGTCAAAAACTAGGTCACGGGGTCAAATCTTAGAAAAACCTTGTGTGCACTCTAGAGGCCACATTTTTTGCCCAATCAACCTGAAATTAGCTCAGAATGATTGTCTTGATGAAATCTCAGACAAGTTTGAAATTGGGTCATCTGGGGTCAAAAAGTAGGTCACGGGGTCAAATCTTAGAAAAACCTTGTGTGCACTTTAGAGGCCACATTTTTTGCCCAATCAACCTGAAAATTGATCAGAATGATTGTCTTGATCAAATCTCGGACAAGTTCGAAATTGGGTCATCTGGGGTCAAAAAGTAGGTCACGGGGTCAAATCTTAGAAAAACCTTGTGTGCACTCTAGAGGCCACATTTTTTGCCCAATCAACCTGAAAATTGATCAGAATGATTGTCTTGATAAAATCTCGGACAAGTTCGAAATTGGGTCATCTGGGGTCAAAAACTAGGTCACGGGGTCAAATCTTAGAAAAACCTTGTGTGCACTCTTGAGGCCACATTTTTTGCCCAATTAACCTGAAATTTGCTCAGAATGTTTGTCTTGATGTAATCTCGGACAAGTTTGAAATTGGGTCATCTGGGGTCAAAAACTAGGTCACGGGGTCAAATCTTAGAAAAACCTTGTGTGCACTCTAGAGGCCACATTTTTTGCCCAATCAACCTGAAATTAGCTCAGAATGATTGTCTTGATGAAATCTCAGACAAGTTTGAAATTGGGTCATCTGGGGTCAAAAAGTAGGTCACGGGGTCAAATCCTAGAGAAACCTTGTGTGCACTCTAGAGGCCACATTTTCAGCCCAATCAACCTGAAATATGCTCAGAATGATTGTCTTGATGAAATCTCGGACAAGTTTGAAATTGGGTCATCTGGGGTCAAAAACTAGGTCACTGGGTCAAATCTTAGAAAAACCTTGTGTGCACTCTAGAGGCCACATTTTTTGCCCAATCAACCTGAAAATTGATCAGAATGATTGTCTTGATGAAATCTCAGACAAGTTTGAAATTGGGTCATCTGGGGTCAAAAACTAGGTCACTGGGTCAAATCTTAGAAAAACCTTGTGTGCACTCTAGAGGCCACATTTTTTGCCCAATCAACCTGAAAATTGATCAGAATGATTGTCTTGATAAAATCTCGGACAAGTTTGAAATTGGGTCATCTGGGGTCAAAAACTAGGTCACAGGGTCAAATCTTAGAAAAACCTTGTGTGCACTCTAGAGGCCACATTTTTTGCCCAATCAATATGAAATTTGCTCAGAATGATTGTCTTGATCAAATCTTGGACAAGATTGAAATTGGGTCATCTGGGGTCAAAAACTAGGTCACAGGGTCAAATCTTAGGAAAACCTTGTGTGCACTCTAGAGGCCACACTTTTTGCCCAATCAACCTGAAATTTGCTCAGAATGATTGTCTTGATGAAATCTCGGACAAGTTAGAAATTGGGTCATCCGGGGTCAAAAACTAGGTCACGGGGTTAAATCTTAGAAATACCCTGTGTGCACTCTGGAGGCCACATTTTTTGCCCAATCAACCTGAAATTAGCTCAAAATGATTGACTTGATGAAATCTCGGACAAGTTTGAAATTGGGTCATCTGGGGTCAAAAAGTAGGTCACTGGGTCAAATCCTAGAGAAACCTTGTGTGCACTCTAGAGGCCACATTTTATGCCCAATCAACCTGAAATTTGCTCAGAATGATTGTCTTGATGAAATCTCGGACCAGTTTTAAATTGGGTCATCTGGGGTCAAAAACTAGGCCACTGGGTCAAATCTTAAAATAACCTTGTGTGCACTCTAGAGGCCACATTTTTTGCCCAATCAACCTGAAAATTGATCAGAATGATTGTCTTGATAAAATCTCGTACAAGTTTGAAATTGGGTCATCTGGGGTCAAAAACTAGGTCACAGGGTCAAATCTTAGAAAAACCTTGTGTGCACTCTAGAGGCCACATTTTTTGCCCAATCAACCTGAAATTAGCTCAGAATGATTGTCTTGATAAAATCTCGGACAAGTTTGAAATTGGGTCATCTGGGGTCAAAAACTAGGTCACAGGGTCAAATCTTAGAAAAACCTTGTGTGCACTCTAGAGGCCACATTTTTTGCCCAATCAACCTGAAATTAGCTCAAAATGATTGACTTGATGAAATCTCGGACAAGCCTGAAATGGGGTCATCTGGGGTCAAAAAATAGGTCACTAGGTCAAATCTTAGAGAAACCTTGTGTGCACTCTAGAGGCCACATTTTTTGCCCAATCAACCTGAAATTTGCTCAAAATGATTGTCTTGATGAAATCTCAGACAAGTTTGAAATTGGGTCATCTGGGGTCAAAAACTAGGTCACGGGGTCAAATCTTAGAAAAAACCTTTTGTGCACTCTAGAGGCCACATTTTTTGCCCAATCAACCTGAAAATTGATCAGAATGATTATCTTGATGAAATCTCGGACAAGTTTGAAATTGGGTCATCTGGGGTCAAAAACAAGGTCACAGGGTCAAATCTTAGAAAAACCTTGTGTGCACTCAAGAGGCCACATTTTTTGCCCAATCAACCTGAAATTTGCTCAGAATGATTGTCTTGATAAAATCTCGGACAAGTTTGAAATTGGGTCATCTGGGGTCAAAAACTAGGTCACAGGGTCAAATCTTTGTAAAACCTTGTGTGCACTCTAGAGGCCACATTTTTTGCCCAATCAACCTGAAATATGCTCATAATAATTGTCTTGATGAAATGTACAAAAAGTTTGAAATTGGGTCATCTGGGGTCAAAAACTAGGTCACTAGGTCAAATTTAAGAAAAACCTTGTGTGCACTCTAGAGGCCACATTTTATGCCCAATCAGCCTAGTCAGAATAATTATCTTGATAAAATCTCAGACAATTTCAAAATTTGGTCATCTGGGGTCCTAAACTAGGTCATGGGGTCCAGTCTTGGGGATTTTTTTTGCCCAATCAAGCTGAAAATTTGTCAGAATGATTATCTTATACAGGCCACAAATCTTAGTAAAATGTGATCATTTTGGAGGCTCAGACACACCATATACAGAAAGCTATTATGTCAGGCAGGCCTGTAGGAACAGGGGGGCTAGGGGGGCTAAACCCTTCCAAAGTTGGCCAAAAATACCAATTTTTCTTAATTTTACACTTAAAATTTTGGGGAAATCCCAATTAGCCCCCACCCCCCAATATTTAGGATAGAGTCTATAGCCCCCCATTATGAAATTGCTTCCTATGGGCCTGTCAGGTGAGCGCTTCAGGGCCAATGGCCCTCTTGTTTTAGTAACATACTCTCAATCCCAAAGCGTTTTGGTAACAATACGCTCGAACCAAAAGCGTTTTAATGTTGAATGCACGTGCTCTTTATCGTATACTCCTCACAAAAAGTTAAGCAACAAAAGTAATTCTCTCAATATTCTTTTTATACACGCGGAAATCTTTGCACAGATTTGTTATTCGGACAGCCATATCTATGCTTAAAAACACTTAAAAGAATACTGAATGTTATCGTCTCCAAAAACAGCTAACACGTGATTAGAACACACTCACCCCCAAAACTTGCATGCAAAATGTGTCGCATATACGGATTTCAAACTTGGCATTAGCTCCGTATGTGCTTAAAACGCGTCAATTTGACAACTTTGATGTCATCAACATTTGAATCATGCCTATACGTCACTTGACTCCAATTGAAGTGGCTCAAATTGTTGGAATGCTACAGGGTGGGGCAACAAAGACTGCTGCTGCCATTCACTTTAATTTTCATCGCAGTATTGACTGAAGAGCAATAACCCGATACAATCAAACTGGACAGATGTCAGAGAGACCACGTTCAGGTCGTCTAAGAGTAACAACACCCTGTGAAGACCGTTATGTTGCAACCTTAGTCCGTAGGAACTGGCTTACAACGGCCAGATCGCTGGAAAATGACCTTCAGAGGGTGTCAGGAAACAGACTTTCCATCCAAACCGCGAGGAACATGTTTCAGACAGAAGGTCTAAGGTCCAGGATACCACTTCAACAGATCCAACTTCCCCCAAAACATCGACGGCAAAGATTAATATTGGAACATCAACATCAAAACTGGGGGTCACTCGTTGGCGTCACAAACTCTTAACTGACTCGTCAAGATTCTGCCTTGATTCTAATGATGGCATGTCACGTGTGTGAAGAAGCGGTAATGAATGGTTTGCCGACTGTAACATCGCTGAACACGACCAATATGAACGTGGGAGTTTGATGGTCTGGAGAGGTATCAGTGTTTGCCACAGAACAGAGCTGGTTGTCATCAGACGAGGTTCAGGGACTGGTGTAAGGTGCATTTACGAGATCATCACGCCTGTTATCATCCTTCTGGCACAGTAAACAGATCCAACTGTTATGTTAATGGCTGGTAATGCCCGTCCCTATGGTTCTGGAATTGTGGCTGAAGTTCTGTGGAACAACAACATCAGACATTTAGACTGGCCTGCTACGTCTCTAGACCTTAATTCGATAGAACATACATAGGACATTCTTTGAGGGCGTGTCTATGGTCAGTATGTTCGCCCACAGACTCAGGATGAACTGCAACAGGTCTTGCAGACAGAATGGAAGATCAATCCACAACGGACATTAGGCAGACAAATCTGCTTGATGCCAAGGTGTGTTCGGGCGTGTGTTGAACATCGTAGGGGTCATACCAGGTACTTGATGCTCGATCATGGCCTGAAATGGCCGGAAAACAACTTTTTACACATTCTGAACTGCTGGCGAGTGACGTTTGGCACCATTGTTTCGTCGGGACGGTTTTCGAGGATCTGTAACTTTGTTATTGTTTGATGATTTTCCAAATCATTTAACGTAATTTGTGTAATAAGACCCCAACTTTGTATTGTAGAAAACATAGATAATTAGATGTGATAAAACACATTTGAGAAAGAAAAGCATCTTTGTTGCTTAACTTTTTGTGAGGAGTATATATTAAATGCACGTGCGTCGTCATTGTTTTCTCCACATATTTAGGGAGCCTCGTTTTGGCGACTATTTTTAATAATAATTTCCATGTATACAATTATAATTCCCATAAACCCATCGTCTTTGCATCCGGAAGTATGTTCAGTGGGTACAGACTAAAACATAAGTGAAAGGACCTTATTAACACCCGTGGTGAATATCCTTTCTGATATTTGTCTCCCACCAATGGGTAGAGAATCGTAAGTAAGATGAGCAGCTAGAGCCTTGGGAAAGTAATCGATGGTTACGTTCTTCAGTCGAAACGATAGGACTTAATTTAAATATTGAAGAAGAAGATGCTGATAACTGACATTTTCTCCTTTCGCCTCGAAGTATTGTCTGTGCTGCATTGACTTGACTTGTACAAAAAACATTATCACTTCCAAAATACAGTGTCGCCCGCAGTAGCTTTCAAATTAGAAGTCCATTTTGTTGTTTGGGAAACGGTTAGAAATGCTCACAACTATTCACAAAAGGAATAAAAAAGGGATCGATTTTATCAGGTATACAACATTATTTCGTCGATGTAAGTCTAGAACCTAGTAACTTAATTGAAGCTATAGCTACCAGAGTTTTTAGTAACACCGACGATTCAGATGAAATTAGACTATTTTCAGCATTAAATTAATATCTATTGGTATATTTCGTCGGTGTTATGGCAAAACCTCTCAAGTCATCTTGATTAAAGATTGAGTTACGATGTTTTACAATAACACTGACGATTTACGTGATAGATGGAGAGTGTGCGTCATTATTAAGGATACTGACCGAATTTATTGGCTAGGTTGTTTGTGCAGAAACTATTACAAAATGGATTAGTTATTGACAACAACAATGCCCGGTAGATGTACATTTCACGTTCACGAACTATACTCCTCAAAAAAAGTTAAGGACCACACATTCAAAGTGCGATATTTTGTGATTCCTTGTATGAATCTACATGTATTTATGATTTGTTGCATGAAAACTAGTACCCTTTCTTCATAACCAGTTAATCAGTTGATTGGAAAATTAACCGAATTTAAAACTGTGAGAAGAAATTGCATAGCACTACCCTTTAAAATGCTTGTTTTCGCATGTAAAGGGTAGAATGGCAACTCTCAGAAAAAGCCCTTTCCCTCAGGATTTCCTTTTGAAAAATCACACCTATGGCCAGTTTTGACTATCTTGAACCTCTGTTAACTCAAATTGACAATGCAAGAAAAGTAGAAGTTGTAAACTAATTCTGGTACCCTGTATGAGGGATTTACATTAAGACTACCATCGCCCGTTTGAGAGCCTCCAGTATCACCTACGGAACATTATGAGTAAAGATCCTTTCTGTAATGATGGTCCCACACATTTTCATCAGGATTCACGTGAGGAGAGGGTACTGTCTATTGCATAAGTTACATTTTTCTCTCTCTAAAAAACTCAGTTGCAATTCTAACCATGTGTGGACGGTCGTTATCGTCCCCTAAAATGAATTTAGGAACAATAGCACCAGCGAATGAATAAGGTTATCTGACAAGAACATCATCTCTATATCAATCACCGGACAGTGATCTGTTAGGATGGATACAAAGTTCCGTAAAACCATCTTAACATACCCACCCCACTCAAGCACAAATGGCCCATTTCACCTATCGCCTTTTACACCATCAAATCTTTAAACATCGATTTTTCTGAGGAAACATTACGACTTTTCCGATTTTGGTATTCTGCCACAATTTGCACCGGTCGCATCCCAAAATGGACCTCAAATCTGCAAGGCGAAAGTTTGCATTATGGACGTTGAAAGTCAATGCAAAATTGTCCGGTCTGTGCGGCTGAGGAAGGGCTCACCGGAAGCCTCCATGTGCATAATTTATGAGCTCAGATGTGCTTTTTGGGAAGCAAATTTTGCAAAATTTGCTTTTCTTTGCAGTCGTGCTTCCCTGCACTTTACCATTCTCTGCATACCACACAACATCTCCCGGTCCTCCTCACTATAAATAGTTCTATCAAAAGCAAAGATCAATGACAAGAACAACCTTTCGAATATTCAATATTGAATTCTAAAGTTGTACATAAGATATTCAATTTTGTGACCGATGATGAAACATCCATTTAATCAAGTGTTGAAAGAGGAGAAAATATCACGTAGTAATTTGCTTTTAATACGGTTCAATAGCCAGTCCAATATCTTTCGTTGAAAATGGGTCAGTCAAGTTTACTGAACTATGAAATATGCGACCCATTTCAAGCGCTAAAAATAGGAACTAGGGCACGTCTATTTTTAGAAGCTTTCTATGCCCCAATTCTTACACGTTTTAACGTCCGAAACTAAACAATGATATTCGATGAGCCATGCATTTAATCGCGTTCACAATAATTGATTGATCAACTAAGTGGGTATTTTAAGGTTAATGACATAGACATCTTGTCTAATAGGCCTTGCTAGTATTCGCGTGTAGATAGGCATATCAAAGCGAAAGTAGAAATCTGGGAAACCAGAATATGTGAAGATATGCTCAAAATGCATAGAAATCTGACTTGCAACCCTCTCATCATTCGGTTTAAAAACGGTGTTAACTTTTTAATCTATAGATAAAGATCTAGATGAATAGGCCTACATAAAAAAATTATAATCAAATCAATTTACATTGTTGGCATGTAAACCATTTCCCAAATAGCAACATTTCAGAGTGGTCAAAATTGAAAAAAAAAAAGCCGTAGCAGACGACAAAATTGGTATATACCTAGATAAAATTAGAACTATTTGTACATAATACTAAAGACAATATCGAAGTTAAAGTAGAAAGTTCTGATTATCAGCAGTTTCTTCTTTCATCCCAATATTCCCCCAAGCATTTTCTTTACGGGCTGTCAAAAACCCGGTCTTATTTGGGAAAGGGATAAAGTAGTGACGGAACACGTTTTCGCAAGTAAGACATGTAGTTTTCAGAGATCAAATGCATTCTAATTAGGGAATAGACTCCCTTCATTTATGTTTTAGTCCGTACCCGCAGAACACTTCCGGTAATCCGAGTCTTCTCTGATGAAAATTCGCTCGATGATACTTGGATGTCGCTATTTACAACGGAACGCTGTCCCAGTCAGACACAAAAGAAAAATCCGACACAGCGACATAACTTGTGTGGGAATTTTCTTTTGTTTTTGAATGGGACAGCGCTCTGGTGTAAATAGCGACATCCAAATATCGAAGAGCGAATTTTCATCAGAGAAGACTCTAATTAACTTCCGGAGGCAAACAATGGGTTTATGGGAAATTAACATTGTATACATGTGAATTGTTACTAAAAATAGTAACAAATCGACATTTTCAAAACGAGGCTCCCAAAAAATGCGGAGAAATCAATGCACGTGCATTCAGTATACAGCGATTAAGCGCACATGCATTCAATATACAGTGATAAAGCGAAGTTTTAAGTGGAATAAAAACTATGAAATTGAATGAATTCGTTAATAGCCGGTAAGATGGCCATTTTATTGGATTTACAGTCAACCGTTCCCAGTTTAAAAATTTTGCCTTTTGCCTGTCAGGACGACTTCTGGAGGCTGTTGTGTGTGTGTGTGTGGGGGGGGGGTCTTAGTGGAAACTTGTCCATTGTACCGAATTTTGCAAAAGTTCACGTCATACATCCAATAGATTAATGAACCGTGACCTGTCGCCCTATTATACAAGAAAACCTACTTCAGAACATGCCATTGGGTCTAGGAGAACATAGAGTGCTAGAATGCCTTATAGTCGTTTTCGGCTGGGAGAATTCGGCCCCGGATAAGAAGCTCTGCTCTCCCAGTCCCTGTTTGGAGAGGACCCAAGACCACCTGCCTTCCAATTTCTTGCTTTCTACATCATTTTCTTACAACATTTTCTTTTGAAAATTAGTGCCCGAAATGAATTAAAACAGCACTATGTTTTCGGCAATTGGATTTTCCATAGAAACTTTATAGAACCTACCATAGTATACTGAACAAAAGTGAAAACTTTACAAATACATTGCTTGTCATATTTCTTCTAAATTCAACAAGTAAAGAAATCAAATGAATGTGCTTCGCATTGTTCATTGACTTGGTTGTGCCAAACACTAAATGTTTTGTTGATCTTGATTATGGGGATGAAAAACGGACCATTTAAGTGTGACAGGGGTCTGTTTATCAGGTGTGCAATTTGTGAATATCAAACATTTTAAATTCCCTGTTTGTTTATGTCAAAGGGGGGTAATTCACAAAATTGACAGATTAGACCTTTATTTTAGAGCTTGCTACAAGAGAGGTGTTTTGTTGGTGTTTTTTTTTTTTTTGACAACCCGGATATGACCAATTAGCTGTAAACGCATTAAGGGCCGTAACTCTGACATTAAAGGAGACAAGGCAATGAAATTTCGACTAAACAGTTGCCGAATGCCTGGGAAATAACGTCAAAATAAAGTCAGGCTTTTAGTTCGATACTTTTTCAGAAACAAGAAATCTTGCAGTGTAAAGTTTTCTCTTTTGTTCAGTATATTTTGCTGATATTGAACAGACGTTATCCTTTCATAATGTATTTTGTAACTTTCTAAAGGATCAAATTCAATTATTTACTTTTATCCAACTCAGTGTAATTCATATTGCTAACAACTAGAAAGGCCTTTAGACATTATCGGCAAATTTGCTTCCCAACAGTACTTTCAGTACTTTGATTGTTGTTTGAACATAAACGGCTTATCCTGTTGGTCTCAAGTGTAATTTGATGGACGATAACGCTCGTCTTCACACGTCTAGCTTTGTTGTCAAGTAGGAAAAACGCAAATTATTGAAATGTTAGCAAGCTTTCTTTACATAAAAGTCGTTTAGCATGTGTGGGACTGTCATCACAGAAGAATTCCTTCCCATAATGTCCATACAGACATATCGGAATCTTTCAAACGGGTCCCTATAGATGCATTGTCTAGCTCCCTTCATGCCGGTGTAACGTAGTAAAGTGACCCCCATAGAAAACTGACCCCCCGGTCACTTTACTATATAGAATACTGACCCCTTTCTATACAATACTGACCCCCCATATAAAATAACGACCCCCCTGATTTTATCTATAAAATACTGACCCCCACCTAGTTTATTGCTAATTCAACATACACTACATGTATAAACATCGTTTCAAATCACATCCGCGTTTATAATGCTCATCGAAAAAAGTTTCGGGGAGCATTTAGTCGCCATGCTATCCTTCCGTTCGTTCGTCCGTCCGTCTGTCTGTCTGTCAGTCCGTTTATATACAGTCAGATGTCAGCAACCTTTAGGCCAAATTCAATGAAACTTCACATGTGTGATCCCTGAATACCTTTTGAGTCTGTGTTCTCGTTATTTTTATTCTATTTCAAATTGAGGCTGTGTCACACAAAAAGGGGCCTTAATGTAGAAATTAGTGTCTCTCTAATTTCTCTTCATTCAATGGACATAATTTAATGAAATTTTGTTCTTCAGTGATGAATGAGATGTTCTGTAGCTATATAATTAATAATTCATGTACAAAAATCCTGCCATGTGAAAAGGGGACTAAATGTATAATAAAATTGTGTCTAGAACTCTAGATCTTTAAGTCTGCCCGAAGCAAAATCTCCACAACTCTTGCGTGCACCAAATTGGACGAAACATCAATATGAACTTCGTGAAATTCTGTCAAGAACCTTTTCTCTATGTTTCTCAATTTGATGCTGTGTTATAGGAAAAGGGGCCTAATTGTAGAAGATTTTCTTTTTCTTTTAATCTAGATAGAATTTAATGAAATTCTATATTCGATTAGTTATTTTTTTCATATCTTACATCTTTATTTTCCAATTTCGACAGCTGTTGATGCCTTTTTAGTCTGACTTATTTCTCTAAATTAAGTTTATGAACTTCCCATTATGTCCCCTTTAGCATGACGGGTTACTTATACCTTCCCATGGCAAAAACACGTGTTCTACACTGAAATGTGACATCATCGTGACCTAGTTTTCGGATTAAATCGCTTCGCCAATCGTTGAAGCGTTTATTAGATTGGTCAGAAGAAGGGCCACAGAAGATGACCCCCTGCTGGTGCCTGTCAGATTTACTGTCAAGTCAACACAGGATTTTAATCAGATTGAGAAGCCTAGATAACTAGCTCACTATTTAAAGTGACCAAATGTTAACATAATCACTCTAATATGCAACCGCCAGGTAGGAAAATGCGTATGGCAGACACACACAGGCCTACATAACTCTGGTAGGCTTCGAACTCACAACGCTGAGGGACAAGTGATTTTCGGTCAGAAACATTTTAAACCCATTTACCCTTTCCACATAAATATACATCGGTAGTAGTTCGATCCATGAACATACTGTACGCCAACTATGCATACGATTAAGAACCAATACAGAATGCCATAACAGTTGAAAACAGCATGGAGTTTAAATAAAATCAATTTAGATGCGATGGAAGCGTCTAACCAGCCAGTTTGAATCGGGTTCGCCCAATACTGGCAATGAATGAAATGTTGCGGTCAAAACACTCTGTATGTACGGACAGACGCATGGACGGACGAGTGCCATTGCACCTCTGATGCCTATCGATGAACATAATTATGTTGTACGTCTACCATAGTTGGGTTTATATTAGAGTAAGACTTTTGGTGTGTATATGGAGAAGGGGGTCGGTTCTTTATGGGGGGGGGGTCACAATTCTACGTAAGGGGTCACTTTTCTACGTGTGGGTAGGTCATAATACTATGACCCCCCGGTCATAATATTATGACCGGGGGTCAGTATTCTATATAAAATATTGACCGGGGGGTCAGTATTCTATGGGGGTCACTTTACTACGTTACACCGGAACCGGAAGTTGATTTCAAGCGTCTGTTCACATTCAATTGAAGTGATGGATGCATAAGATGACCACGCAGGTTATGTACCTAAATTTTCAGAGGGAAATCTTGAGAAACAAGGACCTTTTCAATAGAAAGGCTACCCCACCCACCACATGTAAAATCAAGCATTTCGAGGGGTAGTGCACTGCCAAGTTCTCTTACAATTTTAGTTTCAGCACTTTTTACAATTTATCGATGATTTGTTATGGAGGAAAGATTGTCATTCATTATGCAGTAATTCATGAATAATTTTATTACAGGAATCGTAGAATATTTTATTTCAAATATGTGGTCCTTAACTTTTTTTGATGAGTATATATCGTCGCTTTTTTTTCAACAAAAACCTCATAACTGCAGCTTGTTTTAAGCTGCAGTTACGAGACTTTAGTTAAAAGCAGCGATATGAACCGGGATCTGGAACAGGGGCCGTTACGGTATTTCTTATCAGTGATGAGTCTGATTGGCCTGAGTATTCACATAGTCTGGTCAAGATCCATGTACTTGTAGTATTCTTACTGCGACTTTGACTTGCAGCAAATATTAGAGAACATAATAGAACCTGATCAGACCACACTGAAGTAAGGGCTGATTATTTTTTATCCATGTTGGTATCAAGCGCTACTGGGGACCCTTTTGAAGATCGCCCTTCATCAGCAATACTTAAACGCTTGCATGATATTGTGGTATGGCCTTGGTCATCCGTATGTCTGTCCGTCCGTTAGAAAGTTAATGTGTGCATGCGCATGAACTTCTGCAATTTAACCCTTTCCCAAACAAGACCTGGTTTTGACGTCCCTTATAAAACAGGCTTGGGAAAACATGGAGATAAAAGAAGAAACTGATAATCAACAAGTTCTCCTTTTGTCTCAACATTTTCTGTGCTATATCATACACTTGTAAATCTTATCTTAAATATCAAACTTTATTTTGTTATCTACAGCAGCTTTTGAAGTGGAACATCCAAAAATTGTTGTTCGGGAAAGGGTTAAATTGGAATATGAACAGACTTGCTATATCGAAACTTCGCGGTGTCCAGTTGCGCATGTCGCTTGAAATTAAGGTTTATAACTTTTGTCGTTCTTGAATAATCTGCCCTTGATTTGACATAGCAATGCCAAACACCTCCCTGGCGCATATGCTCCACTGCGTAGCCTATCTAATCTCGAAAACTAAGGCTAAGTAGAAATGTACTTCTAAACGGGTACAAGGCGAGGTTAAACACGAGAAATAGACACATAATCTAATCTAAATTGATAGACCGGAGCACATACTAGTACATGTAGTTTATGTCTTGTTTGTCCGTCTGTTTGTACGATAAATAATCGGTCATGCCTCTTAAACCCAAGTGTCAGGGCTGTCGTGGTTCGGTCACGTGTCGCCTGTCAAGGTCAACGTCTTGATTTTAACCCTTTACCAAACATCGGGAAGAATTGTGACTGTTAAAAATATTGACATCTGCTGCAGACGACAAAATTTATTAGGATAATGTTCTTCCTGTAAATGGGACACAATATAAGGCAGAAAATACAAGTATTGAGTCAAAAAGAGACTTGTATGATTATCGGAAATTTCTCCATTTGTCTCAATGTAGGCATATTCATTGTTCATTCCATAATGGACGTAAAAATGCGTTCTTTCGGAAATTATTTAAAAAATCCTTTGCGAATGATTGATTTCGTTCTTTTGAACTTTTCCTATTTACAATCAGGTAAAAAGCCACTTATTACTGCCTCCTGGCATTGCATTTTTCTTTACTCCATGTTTCTACTGCAATAATTATTTTGCAGGGGAGGGAGGGGGGATAATTGCCGAGAGAAACTATATTATCAGAATACACAAGAATTTACAATGTCCAGGCCCTTTCGAGTTGATTGTTGTGGAATATTAAGAATATTTTTGGAATTAGATTGTAAAGTGTACATATCGCTGCTTTTCAACAAAAACCACGTATCTACAGCTTGTTTACAGCTGTAGATACGACGTTTTCGTTGTAAAGCGACGATACACAATTGTTATTGTCTATACTGACCGAATTCTCTCTTACCTCTTTGACCGATTTCATACTTACGCCAATAAATGAGTCAGGATCGGGGAATTTTATAATACTTTTCAATAACGTGTAAATACCGGTATGTTCTCTCTTTGTCATGAATTACTTTTGACGTACAGATCACCATATTAACCCTTTCCCAAACGACAATATCTTAGTGTGGTCCAATTCAAAAGCTGCTGCAGACGACAAAAGTGGATGTTAACAGAGAGAGGATTTGCACTGCAAATAACTCAGAAAATATTGAGGCAAAAGGAGAAAATGCTGATTATCAGCATTTTCTTCTCTTGTCTCAATGTTTTCCCAAGCATATACCCTTGGGAAAGGGTTAATAAAAGGAGTCTCGTCATGATTATGTCGCACTACCAGAGTTGCTACATGCAATGAAGATAAAACAACATGGATGATGATCAGATTTACATAGGTCAATCTGGATCAATGATGATCTCAAATTTCACGAACAAGTTATTTAAAACAACATGGATGATGATCAGATTTACATAGGTCAATTTGGATCAATGGTGATCTCAAATTTCACGAAGAAGCTATTTAAAACAACATGGATGATGATCAGATTTACATAGGTCAATTTGGATCAATGGTGATCTCAAATTTCATGAAGAAGCTATTTAAAACAACATGGATGATAATCAGATTTACATAGGTCAATTAGGATCAATGGTGATCTCAAATTTCATGAATAAGCTATTTAAAAAAAACATGGATGATGATCAGATTTACATAGGTCAATTAGGATCAATGGTGATCTCAAATTTCATGAATAAGCTATTTAAAAAAACATGGATGATGATCAGATTTACATAGGTCAATTAGGATCAATGGTGATCTCAAATTTCATGAAGAAGCTATTTAAAACAACATGGATGTTGATTAGATTTACATAGGCCAATTTTGATCAATGGTGATCTCAAATTTCATGAATAAGCTATTTAAAACAACATGATGTTGGTCAGATTTACATAGGTCAATTAGGATTAATGGTGATCTCAAATTTCATGAAGAAGCTATTTAAAACAACATGGATGTTGATCAGATTTACATAGGTCAATTTGGATCAATAGTGATCTCAAATTTCACAAGGGCCCCTTTTCCAGATCCCGATTCATATACATATGAGCCAGGATCTGGAAAAACATCCCTTCAGGCTTTTGAGCCAAACATAGATCCAGATCAGCCTGTGCATACGCACAGTCTGATCAGGACCCATGTTATTCTCTATTAGCTTCTTTGTGACCTGTAGTAACTTAAAGAGAGCAGCATGGATATTTGAATGCATTTGACAACAGGCTGATCTTGAAACTCAATATTTGAAAATGCTTTAAGGGACGTTTTTCCATATCCCGGCTCATATATAATAATAATAATAATAATAATAAGGGACTCATCTACGGTCAGTCAAGAACACGCATGTGGTTAATGGTCAAACTTGACAAAAAAAAAAATAAAATAAAATAAAAGAAAAATACCGATAACGCGCAACACCTGTATTTTTCATTTTCCCTAAAATGTTGTGTTGCAATCCAGCATGTTTTATATTCTTTAGCATCTATTTTCAGGAACCAGCTATCAAACCAGAAAGGTCTATTTTTCAGTTGGGAATATATATGCACGTTCGCTGAGAAAAAAGCTTTACAACCTTACTTGGGTTCAGCCTGGTATGGTATATCTTTTAACCCTTTCCCACGCATGGACGCTTTTGGACGCCCCACAAAATAAAGGCTTTGGAAAACATTGTAGAAAAAGAAGAAATTGCTTGTGACAAGCAATTTCTTCATTTCCTACAAGGTTTTCTACAAAGAAAGACCAAAAAATGTTAAATTTTGTTCAATGGAAATTGTCGTTTGCAACACATATGAGTTTGGACTACGCTAAAATTTTGTTGTTTGACAATGGGTTAAATAGCCGGCTACGTAAAATGTAGGCCTACTACAGTAAAATTAATTATTATCTTTCGCCACAGACGTAACGAATGCACTAAATCATTTTGCATTAAAATAAATTGGCCAGGATCTGGGAAAAGGTCCCTTAAGGCTTTTGAACCCAACGTGGTTCCAGATCAGCTTGTGTATATTCGTAGTCTTATCAGGAACTATGTTTTTCTCTTTTAGCTTCTTCTTGACCTATTTAAAAGCAATGGTAAAATAGCAGAATGTTTGTCAGTCTTCACTTAGGCACAGTCTTATCTTGAAATATGGCTACCTCAAATGCTATAAGGGACCTTTTTCCAGATCCTGGCTCTTTTATCCTTTCCCAAACAAGACCTGGTTTTTACGTCCCTGATAGAAAAGGCTTGGGAAAACATTGAAACGAAAGAAGAAATTGCTGATAACCAGCAGTTACTCAAATTTGTCTCAATATTTTCTATACCATATTTTACAAAAAATCCTATCTTAAATAACATTCATCTTATCAATTGCGGCAGTTTTTGAAGAGGATCACCCAAGAATGTTGTCTTTTGGTAATGAGTTAACCCTTTCCCAAACAAGACCTGGTTTTGACGATCCTAATAGAAAAGGCTTGGGAAAAGATTGAGACAAAAGCGGAAAATGCTGATAATCAGCATTTTCTCCTTTTGTCTCAATATTTTCTGTGCTATATTGCTCACAAATTTTACCTTTAAGAACGTCTGTTTTCTTGTCTGCAGCAGCTGTCATATTGAACCACCCTAGAATTATATCGTTTGGTTATGAGTTATGTAAATGAGCTGGGACCTTGAAGAAGCACACTTTTGACATCTTGAAGTATATCTTGATCCTTTCCCAAACGGCAAACTTTTCGAGTGTTTCAATTCATAAGCTGTAAGGACGACAAAATTTGTATTGAAAAAGGTTGAATTTACAAGTGTACAATCTAGCGTAGAAAAATTGTTAACGCAAATTAACATTTTTCTGTTGCCTAAATGTTTTCCACAAGCCTTTCGTTCTGGGAAGTCAAAACCGGTTCTTGTTTTTGAAAGAACGAAGGCTCGGAAAATATTTACGGAAAAGAAGTACATGTACATGGTGGTATAACCAGCATAATTTTCTTCTTTTGTCTCAATTTTCTCAAAAATAGTTCTATTTAAAATTGAGAAAACCATGGATTGTTAACCTTTTAAAAAACAAGACACGAATTTGACTTCCCTTGTAGGGATAGTTTGTGAAAATATTGAGAGGAAAGAAAAAATTGCTGATAATCATCAATTTCTTCTTTCCCCACTCTAATATACACACATTTTTCCTTAAAAATGATTATTTATGCGTTTATATGGGAGAGGGTTGCATTGTTATAATGAAAATGCTTATGTAAGTTATAAACTTTAAACCTAGATCTTTGTTATCTTTTGAACATTTTTGAAGAAGCTACGTTTCACCTTCTTAACCTTTCCTAAATATGACCTGATCTCGACATTCATTTAAAAGAAAGATTTAGAAAATAGTGGAGGGAAAGTAGAAATTGCCGAAAATCAGGATGTTTTCCTTTTGATTAATATTTATACATTTAAACATTCAACATGTCTGTATTGATGTTAAGCTAGAATATTGCAGATTTCATTCCGTATGTCGCAGCTTTAGCTTTTATTATCATGAATTACACGCCATGACTTTTTTAAAGTAATAATTCAGTAATATTGTCTTGTAAACCTGTTATATCTGTGTACTATGATACAAGGGTTTTTTTTAAGAATGTTACGCTATATGCGAAATATGAACACATTTTGAATAAAGGTCAGTAACCAGGTCAAGTGAAATCCGTAATACCCGGAAATGATAATGATATTAATTTGCTTTGAATGTCTTCAAAATTACGTGAAAAGATCCGTATTTCGGTCAAACGATGATGCATAGAAAAGTGTATTTAGCAAATTGTATACCGGTACGGTCATAGATCTATTTCATCATTCTATTCGTCGTGCGAATCTCATTAGGGGTAGACTACCTTAACCGGATTTTAACTGATTTATGTTCAGCATCGACGACAATGATACGTATCCATTTTTGTTGGTCTTCAAGTACATAGGCCTATAGCAGGCCTTCTTTCAGATGGGGATAGTTGCTTTCTAAACAGTTTCTGTTGTTGGCATAGGCCCTATCAACAAGAAATGAAACATTACAAGTTAAATTTTATGTGTTTTCTTTGTTTATTTTGCTCAGTGTCTAAATGCAACCATTGTTATGTCAATGTCTTATATTCGTAATATCTACATGTAGGCCCATACGTACACGTAACTGTAGACCTTTGTCAAGTTTGTTTTTAAACTAATTAGGGCTAAGGACCTACATACAAAGTAGGGTAACACAATGTCATACATATACCCTACTTGGACTTTGAAGGTTTTGAACATCAAAGAATATTCATTAAAAGCCCCTTTATCTTCATAACATATATTTGAAATAGAACACTCACTTTGATTCTCGAATCATGCTTTATACAGACTGATACATGCCTGTTGGAAGCAGTTTCAGGCGGATGGGAGGGGCGAGATGGGTCACGGCCCCATGGGAGTTTGACTTTCTTTGAATACAATCATTTCATTTATATTGGGTTTCATGATTAAAAGAAGAGCTCGGACTACATAAAGCACTTATGATATGCATAGCCTACTTAAAAAGCTGCATCCTGATGAAAATGATTTTCTATAATTTCAACTATTTCATCCCTTGAATGATGTCCCAAATAATACTGAAACTTGATAAAAACAAATATTAAGTAAGCCAGACCCGAGTTGCAATAATGTAACCGAAACCTTTTTGAATTTTGATCTGGGTTTCACAAACCATTTCACATTATCAAGATTGTGGCTACGATATCTCAGCCCTATTGTTTATACGGAACTGTACACAGTGATGCATTGTGTAGATGTAAAGTTTGTAAAGGCTTGCTCATATACAAAACCACGTCCTTCGCAAAGCCAAATCCCCCCCCCCCCCCCGCCCCACCTTGAAAAGAAACGACTTCACGACTGACCATTTTTTGAAATTTCCTAATTCCATTTGATAGACGAGAAC
Organism: Fragum sueziense; assembly: GCA_963680895.1. NCBI lineage: Eukaryota > Metazoa > Mollusca > Bivalvia > Cardiida > Cardiidae > Fragum > Fragum sueziense. Next base: position 60,551 of record CAVMGG010000330.1, read on the forward strand.
TACGTCACTATTTACTTGATAAAAATCGGTCTCTATTGTATATAACCAGGCTTAACCCATTTCTAGACGGCAGAATTTTGGACTCTTCCAATTTGAAACGTGTTGCAGACAACAGATTCAAAATGATTATTTTTTTAAAAATAGTTCCATTATAAGTTAGAAAACATTGTGGAAAATGAAGAAATTGCTTGTCACAAGCAATTTCTTCATTTTCCACAATGTTTTCCAGAGCCCTTTCTTGTGAGGAAGTCAAAGGGCGTTACTGTGCAGTAATGGGTTAAAACAGACAATCTGAACTGATCGAGGTCAGCCTTAAGGTATTACTTTGTTTGCAGCGTGCATAGGACGCAACTTATACGACATTGCGCATTTAACGGCCTTCGCTGCGTGACTTTAAATTTCAGAAATTGGCGCTACATCAAATTTAATCCTTTCCGAAACGACGAAATTTTAAGGTAGTCCCATTGAAAGATGTTGCAATTTCCAAAAAAAAAAAAAAAACAAAAAACAAAAAACAAAAAAACAATGTTCATTAAGTAAGAATGTGTACATGTATACAATATAGTTCATACAAAAAAGGAGAATGCTGCGTATCAGTATTTTCTCCTTTTGCCACAATATCTCCAAATCCTTTTCTATTAGGGAAGTCACAAAGGTCTTGTTTGAGTCAAGGTATTTCTTTGTTTGTGCAACGTGCATACTACGCAAAAACTAATTTCACTGCATGGCTTTAAATTTAGAAGTTGGCGCTATACCAAATTTAAGCTTATCACATGTGATTGTCGGGCGTTCTAAAGCAAAAAAAAAAAAAAATCACTTGGGCTTGTCACATGATCCACCTTATCGTCATTTAGCCCAAGATCTTTTTATAACCCTTTCCCAAACGACGAAATTGGAGACAAATACAATTTGAAAGGAGTTTAATAGTAAATTAACTAATTTCAAAAGAAAAAATGTCCACGATACAGCATGGCAAATATTGGGGAAAAAAGGAGTAAACGCCTTTTTGTTTTCCCTCGATACTTTCCCAAACAATTTCTACTAGGGATATAAGAGACACTAAAACAGGGTCTTGTTTTGTAAAGGGTTAAACAGAACAATTTGATCCAGATTTTGGACACTTGTTTTGTTCGATTTTTTTGTATTCGAATTTTTCAAAATTAGATCGACCTTGTACGAAATATAGGAATACAAATGAACAGAGACATTTAAAATGGTTCCTTGTGGTAATTTAAAACAACATGGATCTAAATCAGCCCGCGTATACACGCAGTCTGATCAAGATACATATTGTTTGTTCTCTTGTCAGTCTTTCCTTACCACTAAAATCTAAGAGAGCAGTACGGGCAGTATGGACACTAGTAATAGCAAAGAATTTTTTGCTAAAAATAGACTGGGTTTACACTTATGTTTTTATAAACTGTCGTCGTTGTTTGAAAATCTCGTAACTACGGCTTGTTTCAAGCCGTAGTTACGAGATTTGATAACAACACATACGAGATGCTATTGTTGTCTGAAATTACGTCACGATTTACTGGGTAAAATCATCATTTCCTATTAGGCAATAATTAACCTTCTCCCAAACAAGACCTGGTTTTGACGACCCTAATAGAAAAGGTTTGGGAAAACATTGAAACAAAAGAAGAAACTGCTGATAACCAGCAGTTTCTCCTTTTGTCTCAGTATTTCCTGTGCCATATTTTACACAAACCCTATCTTTAATAACATTCATTTGTCATTTGTGGCAGTTTTTGAAGTGGATTTGCCCTACATTTTGACGTTTGGGAAAGGGTGAACAGGATTCAGAGGGGTTCAAATAGAATAAGGGTCGCTAACATATATACCCTGAATTGATTGTAAAATCAATCTGAAAATTCTGAAAATTTGAAAGGATGTGAAACATGACATGGTTTTCTTACTGTTCAATAAATTATCCAAACACCAATATTTTGACTGTTGCAATTTTAAACCAACTGCAGACGATAAAATGGAACAGGATGTTGTCTAAAACAGCATTAAATTTTATGTGCAATATAGAACAAAATAGGATATATACAAAAGGAGATATTGTTAGTCCTCGGTATTATCTTTTTTCCCGAACAACTCTCCATATAGGGAAATCAAAACCATTAATTTTGTTTTCGCTTCACAATTTAACGAAAATAGAAATATACTGACGTCAAATAGAAACGCTCCAATGAAATATCGTCGCCTCGTTTTTAGATTGCGCTAACTACCAAAACCACTTTTCCGAGAAAATCGACTTTAAAGATTCAGACCTTCATAACTTTTTTATGTTTGCTTGAAATTGACCCAAATTTTGCATGACAGTCAGAAATAACCTTATCTATCCACATGCGCAATTTAATAAGAAACCATGGAGCATTTTTTGATAAAAATCATTATTTCTGTTTGGAGATAGAGCAAATTCTGTCATTTTCAAAACCGCTGTTCACTTTTAAAGGAGATAGATCAAAACGACACAGAAAAACACTATTTGCTATATAGGCCGACCTTACGAATCATAAAAAAAGACAAACTGTCGTTTTGCCGTAGAAATTGGACAACTCATGCGGTTTTATTACGAACCGGTGGCCTTTGTTCTAGATAAAGTAAAAAGAAATATTCGAGTACTAATTGATTTCAACTTTTTATGGCATCGTAAAGGATACAGACTCTAGTCTACGTATATTTAAATTGCAACAAATTCATATCATTTTCGCCCTAAAGAAATATATTTTGTTTGTTATAATGGCTACATAAGGTACAGTTGAAAAAAATCTACTTGTTGAAGCACTTGTGTGCCAAGATCAATTTCAATTACATTTTTTTCAAAGACTATCCGGCTATTCTACCCATCGAGGACTGGTAATCAGAATGCCGACATGCATATAGTGTTATTGTGAACGGCCATTGATTAAAATAGCATTTGAACTTGTTAACGATTGACTTGCTAACATATATGTACTTACATATTATCAAAATCGTCAATAGAAATCGATTGTTCACATTTTGTAATCGGAATTCGTGTTTGTATCACATAACAGGTCACGTGGTTTTTATACTTATTTTCATTGGACGAGAGAAATTTTCAGGCACAGATTGCTTTATGTCCTGGACATAGGATAAGATTAAGACCAATTTGAAGAAAAAATCAGGAGATAGAGCAATATGCATACGCGATTTCTCAAAAACCAGCCCGCCAATCGACGATATCTGGTGTTCAGGAGATAGAGCATAAAAATACGAACACAACGATACCAAATATAGGATTTTTTCAAAAATGGAGATAGCGCAGCTTAAAAACGAGGCGACGATATGTCGTTATTTTCCTTATGCCTATTACAATGTTGTTAAAATATATACTGTATATCATCATTTTGACCGACAATTACGGCAAATAAAACAATATGCGTTTCTATCCATTAACATGTCCATTTCCGGTGACTGGTCACGTTTTCTACGTGCGCTTCGTGTATGTACATCACGTGATGAAATTTGTCACATTTTACACAGTTACGTGTGTTAGTGGATAGGCAACCACGAATTCAAAGATTTTCTTATGAAACATCTGAATTGAAGGATTCCAAGACTAAATTCTAAAAAAGGAGCTCGTTATATAGGAATTTTTGAATGCGACGAATGCACAAACAAGTCGCAAGACAGTTTAGCATATTGTGTTTCTCTATTCGGTGTCTTGATCGACGCGTTAGAATTGTGTGCGTTTCTGGTTTGTGGCGTTTTGATCGACGTTCTGTCGTATAGTCGGAAAATGTGGTGGCCAAATAAGTGTTTTTCTGGCAACTGTTGTTGTTGCAAGTAACGGTTGAAATAGACACACTGCTTGGAAAATAGAATTCGTACATTAGCCACTTTCGAATACGGGAAAATCAAGAACAAGCCGCCTGGGGTTTTGACGTCTTGCAGTGCACGATTAGGCATCTTGGTCGACTAGTAAGAGTTACAGAAACATTTTGCCAATCGGCCAAAGTCAGTTAGACCTCATGTAACGCCTGTTATACAAGAAACTGTTTTACGTTAATGTCATACGCGTTTCAGGCTTAAGACGTTGAAATCAACCTCGGGTTTAGTATTAACTAACTGTAGCCACCAAATAAGACTTTTTATCTTTTGTCGTCACAAGTAAAGTTTGAACCACGCGCTACTGCTTTTCAAATGTAAATTCTGATACCGCTCTGTTTAAATGTGCCGTTTTTTGTAAACTGTAACAATTTGATAATTTCTTCATCATCATTTTTCAACAACAGATAATCAAATTTACAGATGGAAATCAGTATTTGTAATTTTAAATCAGAATAATCTGACATTTATTAGGGCTGAGGCGTTTCTATTTGACGTCAGTATAGTTTTATTTTTATTGTTCTTTAATTTCTTTTTTTTTTTTTGAAATTTGGTCAAACGAACCTTGACATTCAGAGTTATCGTCGCTTTTCAACGAAACTTCGTAACTGCAGCTTGTTTTAAACTGCAGTTACGAGGTTTCGTTGAAAAGAAGCCTTATGTTTGCACGTAGATGCACTTATCTTTAACCCTTTCGAAAACGTAAAAATGAACAGTTCCAATTTGTAATGGTTGTTGATAACGATTGCTTCTTGTTACGATATAACGAAGAATTAAGTCTATGTAAAAAGAGAAAAGACATTTTCTCATTCAGATGCGACGTTTTCTCACTTTCTTTTACATGAGACGTAAAATCCGGGTTCGTTATGGGAGAGGGTTAAACAAATCAAATAGTAAGGGAGACTACTTTTATTTATTGTCCAGCCTTCAAATAGCCTGGATAGTTTCCCTTTAAATTCCATATCCCGAAAAATGTCTCATTGATCAGAATAGCGTGCAAGAGCATTGGGGCACGAGAAGAAAATAATGATTTCCAGCATTTCTGCAGTTTGATCATTTTTACGTTATACACATCATACTATTATACAATGTGAATAAAAAATAAATCACGTATTATCAGCCTCCATGTTGTATTCTGTAGGATCGTAATAAGGTGCAAATACCAAAATTCTGACGTTTGCAAAAGGTTTAACCTTTAACCAAACAACAGTTTCGGGGTTGTTTGTTTTGAAAGCTGCTGTAGACAACTAAATTGATGATGAAGTTAGGATCTAAAAACGATTTAAATTTTTTTTCAATAAAACTCACGGTGTATAATCACGTGATTTAGAATTTCCGATAATCTTCAATAACTTTATCAATACGTGACCAATTTGAATTCGGTTTGAAGCAGAGAAGGTGGAAAAATGTCAGGAATAACATGGTCGCGGTAGATTTTTGAAATATCAACAGACAAACAAGTTATTGAAGATAAATCAAAATTTTGGTTTATCTTCAATAACTTTTTTATCAGTTGATTTCTCAAAAATCAACCACTTCCATCTAATGCGTGACGACTGTCCACATTCTCTGCTTCAAACCGAATTCAAATCGGTCGAACATTTACAAAATTATTGTAGATTTTCTGAAATTTTTGTATCATGTGATTATCCACCGTGAAACTGGCGGCTGTTGACGCTCCTAAATTTATATAGACAAACGTTCCGGCAAAAATGAAAGGGGGATGCTAAGTCATTTTCTTCAAATGTCTGATAGCCAAAATAATTTCAATGTTTATCTTTTTTGTGTGACAGGCTTAAATGTAGAAAATCTAAATTTCGTTGTTTGGAAAAAAAGAGTTTATGTTACTCTCTGTGGGGTTGTCAACGAGGGCAACATACCCCATTCTATTAACACTTTCCAGAACGACAAAATTCTAAGGCGGTACAATTCGACAGCTGCCACAGATGACAAAACAGACATCGAAGAGAATAGGATTTGTGTAAAAAATAGCACAGAAAATATTTAAACAAAAGGAGAAAATGCTGATTATCAACATTTTCTTCTTTTGTCTCAATGTTTTCCAAAGTTTTTTTCTTTCAGGGGCATCAAAACCACGTCTTGTTTGGGAATGGGTCAATGATCGACTATTCTGTAATAATTCTCGTTATGGCATTGTCTATAATCGTATAAATCGAACAAAAGCATCTTGGGCCCCGGGCTTGCTCAATTGCTGGCCTTATCGAGAAACACGATGAATTGATACGAATTATTAAAAAAACCTTTTCTGCAACAAAAATTGACATTAGCGGCCCAGATACTAAACGTTTGAGCAAAGTAGGCAAAGGAAGGAAATGTTGATAAACAACATTTTCTTCATTTGCCTATTTTAGCGAGCCATGCCTTTATGTCCGGGGACCTAATGTCACCACTCTAGCGTAGGCGTCGGCGTCCCGTCCCTTCGCGTCTTCACTTTAAGAACTTTAACCAGGTCTATATATCATGCAGAGATACAGCCATCACACATGGATATTTCCCGCAAATACATTTCATTTTGAATCATGACCTTTGACCTGGTGACCTTGACCTTGGAGTTTGACCTACTTAAAAAAGCTTTTACCTGGCCTTCTCCTTTGGCACTATTAGAGATAAAGCCTTATTATTTCCCACATTGATACCTCCTGCCAAGAACTGTCATTTTGGACCATGACATTAATCTTGAACTTTTGACTTTAACCTTGGAGTTGTTTTTACTCTGGTATAGGCGAGCTACGTTTTCCCCGGAAAACTCTTGATAATGTTAATTGTAGAACTACATAACACGGTTAGGAAACTACAGAGACAGAGCCAATGGCTCTGCCGCTTAAATCCTCTGGGGCGCTTCCGGCCATGTGTGGCTCTGTCTCTAGGAGCACGATTTTTGGGGAAAAATAAGTGAGTGTTCAACTTTGTTGTTCAATAATTTTCTTTTGGTGCTTAAAAGCGAAAAAACGGGAATGTCATGCTCCCCTTAGACCATTTATCTGTCTGTTCTAATTCTGTGGGCTTCAAAGTCGGCAGGATTTTCACAGGATCATTGTCGTCGTGATTCGACCCTATGTGATTTTTCTTGTTTACATCGTGCATTTATGTACATTCCAACGGTAAATAGCATGCAATATCACGTTATATACTAATCGAGGGATACTCTCTATTAGACACCCCTTTCCCATGTCACAAAAACTTAGAAATGATTGGCAAAAATAAAATTTGAGCAATTTTCATCGATGGCTCTGTCTCTGGCGGCTGGCTCTGTCTCTGCGTGCTAACTTTGATAAATTTAGTCCACCACAGAATTCGTGTCGAAGCCTTATTGACTCGCACACTGTGCCGCTGTTCAATTTCAAAGCTACTATATGCGACAAATTTGGTGTTGACGAAGAAGAAACATTTTGCACCAATGTTATTCGATATATTTTCATTTAATCTCTCCAAACCAAGACATTGGTCTGATGCATTGCGAGAAAAGAAAATATTAGTATGTAGTTGCTGAATTGCCAGTATATGGGAATTTCTAAGTGGTCTGACAGGTTTGACAATATTTTGAGGAAGAGGGACGACTACTTTATCATTGACAATTTTATAGAATCTAACCAGCCGTAAGTGAATACAGCGCAAATCTGATGTTCTCCAACAGAGGCTGTCTAACATAGCGGAGACACTGAATGTGGGACCAAAGCATCGCATGGTCCAGCGAGCTGCTCCCCGCTGCACATATTCAATCTGGTTAATCAATGTTCCCGAGTGTTGAGCGGACTGCAGTCCATGCTGCAGCACAGTATTCGAGCTGGGGCCTGACAAGCGGTTATTCCATGATAAGTCGTTTGAGATTGTAACACCTAAATATTTTGCTGAGGAGTGTATCTCAAGTAGTGTATTATTTAGAAAGTACAGTGTCGGTAATTGTGTCTTTCTCTTGGTAAACTGTATGACTTGGCATTTTGGCAGGATTAAAAGACATGTCCCAGTCTGATTCCCATCTCTCGAGCTTGAGTAGATCCTGTTGTAAGAGGCTGGAATGGAATGTGATAGTTTGTGGTATGTAAATGTACATATTCATAGAGGTCATTGATATAGATAAGGAATAGTAGGGGCCTAAGACCGAACCCTGAGGCACACCTGAAGGAACTGGTATGATGCAGGACATGGATCTATTGACCAACACTGATTGTGTCCTATTGTCTACAAAGGCTTTGATCCATGCCAGAGTGTGACCTATAATGTCATAACAATGTATTTTTGACACCAGTTTCTCATAATTTACCATATCAAACGCTCTTTAAAAATGTAATAGGATCAAGTCATCTTGGCTTTATCCTCATTTATGAACTGGAGGATATCATCTACCAAGCCCGAGAGTTTGGCCAGACAGTATCTTTTTCCCCAACAGCCGTGCTGTAAGTCGCAGAATATGTTTTGTCGAAGTGTTTAGTTATACTAGATGCACTAATATGTTCAAGTTGTTTGCATAAGATGCAAGTGAGAGAGATCCGGCGAAAATTGGCTGGGTTGGACTATTTTTGAATACAGGGGCGACGTTTGCCTTTTTTACAAATGCTCGCTAAAGAATTGGTCTCAAGAAATTTCTTAATACAGCTGTGTTATGATAGGCGCAAGTTCCTTGGCCCAATTCTTTAGTATAATTGGTCTTAATTCATCAGGGCCAGTAGCTTTATGCAGGTTCAGATATTTTAGCAATTTGTTGATCCTGTTTTCAGATATTTCGATGGTGTGCCTGGATTTATGAGGGCTGGGTCTGTGGTGGTGAGTTTCTGTACATGCATCAATTGTGTTTTAAATTTTGTGTGAACGTATTATTTCATCTGCGCGTTTAAGTTACAAGGGTGATTTGTGGGTGGAAACAGATTGGAATTGTTCATTTAGAATTCTTGTTTTTTTTTTCGTCATTAGTGTATAGTTTGTTGTGTTGTTTTAGAGTATCTATGCCCGTAGAATCTTGTTTTGGATGTTTTAGTAGAGTGTAGATTTTTTGTTGGTTGGAAGTGATTGTCCTTTGTCTTTGGTTTGATCTTGCATGGAACCTACATTTAAGATGTCTTCAAGATACTTTTGATATGCAAATTTTGATTCTTTTCTACATTGGCTGATAACCAGTATATTCAATTTTTTTTTCTCAAATAGTTCAATGATTAACATTTTGCGCATGCAGAACCTTGCGCAGATCCATATATTTCTCTCTCAAGAGGGGCTGACGACCATCTGGATCGGTGCATGTGTGTTCATAATTTCGAATTTAAGCAGTCCTAAATTAGAATTCTATCACTACAGGTGATGAAATACACCACCGCTTTTTGTACACAGAACTTCTCCTAAGTGAGATCTATCTACCCATGTTTTGGAAAAGCATTTAATCAGTGACTGAAACGTTCGCCATACGCTATTATGATCTATTGAGTGTATGAGTCAATTAGGTATATTTCTTCGACACGAATTTTGTGGTGGATTGAACTGTTTTACAAAGTACACAGAGACAGAGCCAGCCGCCAGAGACAGAGCCAGCCGCCAGAGACAGAGCAATCGATAGAAATTGCTCAAATTCTATTTTTGTCAATCATTTCTAAGGTTTTGTGACGTGGGACAGGGATATCTGATCAAGAGTATCCATCAATTAGCATATAACATGTTTTGGCAGCAGCAATTGGCTATTTACCGTTGGAATGTACATAAGTACATGATGTACACAAGAAAAAATCACATAGGGTCGACTCACGACGACAATGATCCTGTGACAACCCTGCCGACTTTGAAGCCCACAAAATTATAACAGACAGATAAATGGTTTTAGGGGAGCATGACATTACAGTTTTTTTTTTTCACTTTTAAGCGCCAAAAGAAAACTATTGAACAACAAAGTTGAACTCTCACCTATTTTTGTCCAAAAATCGTGCTCAAAGAGACAGAGCCACACATGGCCGGAAGCGCCCCAGAGGATTTGAATAGCAGAGCCGTTGGCTCTGTCTCTGTAGTTTCCGTACCGTGCATAAGTTATAACCTTATCAAACATCCAATGTGTCCTCTATATCACGGTGTATAATCACGTGACTCAGAATTTCCGATAATATTCAATGTCTTTTTAAATACTTGATTAATTTGAATTTGGTTTGAAGCAGAGAATGTGGGAAAATTCCAGGAATAAGCTAGACGTGTTGGATTTTTTGAAAAATCAACTGATAAAAACCAAAATTTTGGTTTATCTTCAATAACCTTTTATCAGTTGAATTTTCAAAAATCCAACACATCAATCTAATGCGCGACGTCTGTCCACATTCTCTGCCGAATTCAAATCGATCCAGTATTTACAAAAGTATTGAAGAATTTCTGAAAATATTGTATCACGTGATTATCCACCGTGTATATACTCGTAGATCTATATGAGCTTTCAAATTAAAACAGACCATCATGTTGCCGTTACAGATTTACATGAAACCCTCTAAGATTTGTACGGAAGCTTTTATGGAAACGCATATGGTACACCCTGATAAAATGATAAAGTCGACTTCAGGTAAGTCGACTTGTCATGATAACAAAAGAAAATTAACTCTACGGGTTGTCTACGTAAACTAATCTTTCCGACATAAGTTAGTGCATCATTATTTTAAATATGTCATGTCGACGTATGCTTTGTCATCTTATCCACATAATTTGTACATCGATCTTCCCCGACTTATCTAGTTTTAGTAGGCATGTTGACAAAAATCCTTTATTTCTTTCCTACATCAATATTTTTGTCAAAAAGAAACAAGTTGCATTCCGTGACCTAATTTTTGACCCCAGATGACCCAATTTCGAAGTTGTCCGAGATATGACGAAAATAAAGTTTCTGAGCAAAAATGAATACATTAGGGCAAAAATTGTGGCCTCTAAAGTGCACACAAGGTTTTTCTAACATTTGATCCCGTGACCTTATTTTTGACCCCAGATGACCCTATTTCGAACCCGTTCGAGATATGATGGAAATAAAATTTCTGAACAAAAATGAATATATTCAGAAAAAAAAATGTGGCCTCTAGAGTGCACACAAGGTTTTTCTATGATTTGACCTTGTGACCTAGTTTTTGATCCCAGATGACCCAATTTCTACATTGTCCAAGAAATCATCAAAACAAAGTTTCTGACAAAATATTAGAACATTTGGACAAAAAATGTGGCCTCTAGAGTGCACACAAGGTTTATCTAAGATTTGACCCTGTCACCTAGTTTTTGACCCGAGATGACCCAATTTCGAACTTGTCCCGAGAAATCATTAAACTAAAGTTTCTGACCATATGATAGTACATTTGGACAAAAAAATGTGGCCTCTAGAATGCACACAAGGTTTTTCTAAAATTTGACCTAGTGACCTAGTTTATGACCCTAGATGACCCAATTTTTAAGTTGTCCGAGATATGATGTTAATAAACTTCCTGTGCAAAAATGAGTACATTCGGACACAAAATGTGGCCTTTAAAGTGCACACAAGGTTTTTGTAAGATTTGACCCTGTGACCTAGTTTTTTACCCCAGATGACCCAATTTCGAACTTGTCCGAGAAATCCTCAAAACAAACTTTCTGACCAAATATTAGTACATTTGGACAAAAAATGTAGACTCTAGAGTGCACACAAGGTTTTTCTAAGATTTGACCCAGTGACCTAGTTTTTGACCCCAGATGACCCATTTTCGATCTTGACTGAGAAATCATCAAAACAAAGTTTCTGACCAAATATTAGTACATTTGGACAAAAAATGTGGCCTCTAGAGTGCACACAAGGTTTTTCTAAAATTTGACCTAGTGACCTAGTTTATGACCCTTGATGACCCAATTTCGAACTTGTCCGAGATATGACGGAAATAAACTTCCTGAGCAAAAATGAGTACATTCGGAGAAAATGTTGAAATAAGTTGGGTTGCAAAATTCTGTGCAAGTCTCAGGATGACGCTAATAGAAACCAATGATTCTTTACAAAAGTCGAGATTGGGAGATCAGTCTCTTGCAGCTTGGTTTTGAAGTGGCATAAACGCTTAAGAGATGGAAGAAAAATCGTAGAAAACAACAACGGTAGCGTAAGAAAGACGTTAAAATGTATGACGTTAGTCGCGCCAGTTAATGACTGACTAGAAGATGACAGAAGATTGACAATAAGAGAGATTTTTTTCGGAAGATATTAGAGATAGATGGAGGTTTTCGGAAGATTCTGAAAAACAACCTGCACATGTCTATGGTTTGTGCACACTGGATGCCATGACTTCTGTGGACTGATAAAAAGAAGAGACGAGTATCTGCTTGCAAACACCAATACGACGTCGCGAGTGTCAACGGACTGCTCCCCCCACCCCTACTAGGCTTGTTCAAATGACTATAATTTCTTTGTTTTATGGAATATCTTTGTAAAAGTTTGGACCTTAGTAGAATATACGTGCAATGTTTTCATGTCAAATTTTACTCAAATAGAAGCTACCATATGAAAACAAGAGATGTTTGTAAAACATATATGCCCCCTTTAGGGCCTACTTTTGATGTAGGTCAAAGTCCAAGGTCAAATTAACAAGGTCCAAGGTCATGGTCAAATATGAAAAGTCTTGGTAGGAGGTGTCTATGTGTGAAATATCAAAGCTGTATATGTAAAAGTAAAATGAAACATAGGCCAGGTTAAAGTTTTTAAAAGTAGGCCAAATGCCAAGGTTAAGGTCATGGTCAAATGTGAAAGGTCTTGGTTGGAGGTGTCCATGTGTGAACTATCAAGGCTGTAGGTGTAAAAGGACATGACATATATATGTCTGGTTTCAGTCTTTTTAAAAGTAGTTCAAACTCCAAGGTCAAGGTTGCAATATTCAAGGTCATGGTCAAATGCGAAAGGTCTTGGTAGGAGGTGTCTATGTGTGAAATATCAAGGCTGTAGGTGTAATAGGACATAAGATAAAGGCTAGGTTAAAGATTTCTAAAAGTATGTAAAAATCAAAGGTCAAGGTCACACAGGCCAAGGTCATGGTCAAATGTGCAAGGTATTGGTAGGAGGTGTCCATGTGTAAAATATTGAGACTGTATAGGTAACAGGACATGAGATATAGGCCTAGTTTAAGTTTTTTAAAAGTAGGTCAAACTCCAAGGTCAAGGTCGAAAGGTCATGGTCAAAAGTGAAATATCTTGGTTGGAAGTGACCATGTGTGAAATATCAAGGCTGTATATGTAAAATGACATGAAATATAGACAACGTTAATGTATTATTTAAGTAGGTCAAACACCAAGGTCAAGGTCACAAGGTCCAAGGTCATGGTCAAATGTGAAAGGTCTTGGTCGTAGGTGTCCATATGTCAAATATCAAGGCTGTATGTGTAATAGCACATAAGATATAGGCCCAGTTTAATTTTTTTAAAAGTAGGTCAAACTTCAAGGTCAAGGCCACATGGTCGAAGGTCATAGTCGTATGTGATAGGTCTTGGTCAGAGGTTTCCATGTGTCAAATATCAAGGCTGTATGTGTAAAAGGACATGATATATCGGCCAGGTTAAAGTTTTTAAAAAGTAGGTCAGACTCCAAGGTCAAGGTCACAAAGTCCAAGGTCATGGTCAATTGTGAAAGGTCTTGGTAAGATGTGTCCATGTGTGAAATATCAAGGCTGTATTTGTAAAAGGTCATGAGATATATGCCGGGTTTATTTTTTTAAAGTAGGTCAAACTCCAAGGTCAAGGTCACAAGGTCCAAGATCATGGTTAAATGTGAACGATGTTGATAGGAGGCATCTATGTGTGAGATATCAAGGCTGTATGTGTAAAAGGACATGAGATATAGGCAAGATTAAGAATTAAGTGTAAAAATCAACAAATGGCAATAACTCCAAAAATTTGATTGGCAGAGTTACGGTTCTTGTGCACTGCACCTCTCCATAATAAAATCTATTCATCTGTAAAGTTTCATGATTCTACCTTACATATTTTTTGAGTTGTGCTCCGGACAAGAATCAAGTTATAAAATCAACAAAGGGCAATAACTGAAAAAATTTGATCGGCAGAGTTACGGTTCTTGTGCACTGCACCTCTCCATAATGAAATCTATCCACCTGTAAAGTTTCATGATTGTACCTTACATACTTTTTGAGTTATGCTCCGGACAATAATCAAGTTTGAAAATCAACAAAGGGCAATAACTCCAAAAATATGATCGGCAGAGTTACAGTTCTTGTGCACTGTTTATATAAATGACTTGTTTATATAAATAAGTCGCGATGAAATTGAAGTAAAAATCAATATAAAGACAAAAGTCAACATAATTTGATAAGTCGACATGGGAACTAACACCTAATATGATAATGTCAGTTTTCAATATGGAAACGTATATGGTACACCCTGATGATGTCATTAGATGCGAAGATGTGTGCTTATAGGACGACATGATCACACCAAGTTGTCATAAAATTTAAAGAATAATATGATAATTTGATCATGACGTATTAACAGAACACGATTTGTTGTCTTAATCTGATCATTACTCAATAACAGAACTCGACTTGTCGTCTTAAAATAAAACGACATAACTACATAATAACGTATTTTGTAAAAACTGCTATGTTGACTATGCTCGTTGTTTATGGCTTTATGACTTGCTATAGGTCGAGATGTCGGATTTAACTGCCTTGTCATTTTTTGTTTTAGACGACAAGTACAGATCATGACAATATATTCATGTCATTGAAAACTGACATTATCATATTAGGTGTTAGTTCCCATGTCGACTTATCAAATTATGTTGACTTTTGTCTTTATATTGATTTTTACTTCAATTTCATCGCGACTTATTTATATAAACAAGTCACGTCGACGTATATTATGACAATATTCGTTGTTGATGGCGGTTTTTCGACAATGTGAAGTCGTCTTGTATGTATCATGTAGGCATCTATAGTAATTTAAGACGACATTGAGTGACAAGTCGACTTACCTGAAGTCGACTTTATTATTTTATCAGGACGCACCATGCCAGTCTATGGAAACGTATATGGTACACCCTGATGATGTCATTGGATGCGAAGATGTGTGCTTATAGGACGACATGATCACACCAAGTTGTCATTAAATTTAAAGAATAATATGATAATTTGATCATGACGTATTAACAGAACACGATTTGTTGTCTTAATCTGACCATTACTCAATAACAGAACTCGACTTGTCGTCTTAAAATAAAACGACATAACTACATAATAACGTATTTTGTAAAAACTGCTATGTTGACTATGCTCGTTGTTTATGGCTTTATGACTTGCTATAGGTCGAGATGTCGGATTTAACTGCCTTGTCATTTTTTGTTAGCTCCACTGGCCTTTAGGCCAGCGGGCTATTGTCATGGCGCTGTGTCCGTCGTGCGTGCGTCCGTCCGTCCGTCCGTCCGTGCGTCCGTGCGTCCGGTCGTCAACTTTTTCTTTAAAAATCTTCTCCTCAGAAACTACTGGATGGATTTCAACCAAACTTCACAGGAATGATCCTTTGGTGGTCCTCTATCAGATTCCTTCAATTAATGCTGATTGAACTAGAAAGTCTGGAGTTATCTGCCCTTGAATAAAAAATGGCTGTTTTGACTTTGTGTTCACTCTAGCACTTTCAAATATCGACCAATCAGGACAAAAGTTGGTCAAAATGTTGGTGACAATAAGATCTTGACTGGTGCAATTTTCAGCTCGATCTGAGTTCAATATCATGAGTTATGTGCCCTTGAAATTGACAAAATTGTCATTTTCGGCTCAATTTTTACTTTGTTTCACTCTAGCAATTACAAATATTTACCAATCAAGACAAAAATTTAATAGAATGTTGATGACAATAAGATCTTGCCTTGGTATAATTTTCAGCTTGATCTTTCACATAATCTTACCTGCCAAAAGATCTTGCATGGATATTATTTTCAGCATCATCTGAATCTTAAATCCTGTTTTATGTGCCCTAGAATTTGACAAAATTGCTATTTTCGACTTTGTTTTTACTATCTGTATATCTACAAATATTGAACAAGCACTTCAAATCTTAAACATGATGTAGACAAAGTTAAGATCTTGCATTAGTGTGATTCTTAGCTTGATAGGAAGTTAAATCCTCAGTTATATGCCTTTCAATTTGAAAAGAATGCTAATTGAGACTTTGTTTTCACTATCTAATCAAAACTTGGATTAATTTTTTAAAGAATCTCAGGCCTGTGGAGCGATTCAAGACCTTCAGGTCTTCTAGTTTTAGATAATGATGCACAAACTTATGTCGGAAAGATTAGTTTACGTAGACAACCGGTAGAGTTAATTTTCTTTTGTTATCATGACAAGTCGACTTACCTGAAGTCGACTTTATCATTTTATCAGGGTGTACCATATGCGTTTCCATACCAGTCATAATCATACAGTCATGGATTCCAGCAGCGGAAAGTTTTCCAAACTTTTTTTTTGCTTTCATTCTCTTTATTTGCTTTGACTTGACGGACATCTCTCTTTTTGTCGTCGTAGGTTATGACGCAAAGCTGATATTAAATGTTCAAGTAGTGGAAATATATATTCCAGATGCTTGATTACCACGTGAATGCGACTTGTTTCTTTTTGACAAAAATATTGATGTAGGAAAGAAATAAAGGATTTTTGTCAACATGCCTACTAAAACTAGATAAGTCAGGGAAGATCGATGTACAAATTATGTGGATAAGATGACAAAGCATACGTCGACA
>CAVMGG010000331.1:0-61137 GCA_963680895.1 Fragum sueziense
TAACCCTAACCCTAACCCTAACCCTAACCCTAACCCTAACCCTAACCCTAACCCTAACCCTAACCCTAACCCTAACCCTAACCCTAACCCTAACCCTAACCCTAACCCTAACCCTAACCCTAACCCTAACCCTAACCCTAACCCTAACCCTAACCCTAACCCTAACCCTAACCCTAACCCTAACCCTAACCCTAACCCTAACCCTAACCCTAACCCTAACCCTAACCCTAACCCTAACCCTAACCCTAACCCTAACCCTAACCCTAACCCTAACCCTAACCCTAACCCTAACCCTAACCCTAACCCTAACCCTAACCCTAACCCTAACCCTAACCCTAACCCTAACCCTAACCCTAACCCTAACCCTAACCCTAACCCTAACCCTAACCCTAACCCTAACCCTAACCCTAACCCTAACCCTAACCCTAACCCTAACCCTAACCCTAACCCTAACCCTAACCCTAACCCTAACCCTAACCCTAACCCTAACCCTAACCCTAACCCTAACCCTAACCCTAACCCTAACCCTAACCCTAACCCTAACCCTAACCCTAACCCTAACCCTAACCCTAACCCTAACCCTAACCCTAACCCTAACCCTAACCCTAACCCTAACCCTAACCCTAACCCTAACCCTAACCCTAACCCTAACCCTAACCCTAACCCTAACCCTAACCCTAACCCTAACCCTAACCCTAACCCTAACCCTAACCCTAACCCTAACCCTAACCCTAACCCTAACCCTAACCCTAACCCTAACCCTAACCCTAACCCTAACCCTAACCCTAACCCTAACCCTAACCCTAACCCTAACCCTAACCCTAACCCTAACCCTAACCCTAACCCTAACCCTAACCCTAACCCTAACCCTAACCCTAACCCTAACCCTAACCCTAACCCTAACCCTAACCCTAACCCTAACCCTAACCCTAACCCTAACCCTAACCCTAACCCTAACCCTAACCCTAACCCTAACCCTAACCCTAACCCTAACCCTAACCCTAACCCTAACCCTAACCCTAACCCTAACCCTAACCCTAACCCTAACCCTAACCCTAACCCTAACCCTAACCCTAACCCTAACCCTAACCCTAACCCTAACCCTAACCCTAACCCTAACCCTAACCCTAACCCTAACCCTAACCCTAACCCTAACCCTAACCCTAACCCTAACCCTAACCCTAACCCTAACCCTAACCCTAACCCTAACCCTAACCCTAACCCTAACCCTAACCCTAACCCTAACCCTAACCCTAACCCTAACCCTAACCCTAACCCTAACCCTAACCCTAACCCTAACCCTAACCCTAACCCTAACCCTAACCCTAACCCTAACCCTAACCCTAACCCTAACCCTAACCCTAACCCTAACCCTAACCCTAACCCTAACCCTAACCCTAACCCTAACCCTAACCCTAACCCTAACCCTAACCCTAACCCTAACCCTAACCCTAACCCTAACCCTAACCCTAACCCTAACCCTAACCCTAACCCTAACCCTAACCCTAACCCTAACCCTAACCCTAACCCTAACCCTAACCCTAACCCTAACCCTAACCCTAACCCTAACCCTAACCCTAACCCTAACCCTAACCCTAACCCTAACCCTAACCCTAACCCTAACCCTAACCCTAACCCTAACCCTAACCCTAACCCTAACCCTAACCCTAACCCTAACCCTAACCCTAACCCTAACCCTAACCCTAACCCTAACCCTAACCCTAACCCTAACCCTAACCCTAACCCTAACCCTAACCCTAACCCTAACCCTAACCCTAACCCTAACCCTAACCCTAACCCTAACCCTAACCCTAACCCTAACCCTAACCCTAACCCTAACCCTAACCCTAACCCTAACCCTAACCCTAACCCTAACCCTAACCCTAACCCTAACCCTAACCCTAACCCTAACCCTAACCCTAACCCTAACCCTAACCCTAACCCTAACCCTAACCCTAACCCTAACCCTAACCCTAACCCTAACCCTAACCCTAACCCTAACCCTAACCCTAACCCTAACCCTAACCCTAACCCTAACCCTAACCCTAACCCTAACCCTAACCCTAACCCTAACCCTAACCCTAACCCTAACCCTAACCCTAACCCTAACCCTAACCCTAACCCTAACCCTAACCCTAACCCTAACCCTAACCCTAACCCTAACCCTAACCCTAACCCTAACCCTAACCCTAACCCTAACCCTAACCCTAACCCTAACCCTAACCCTAACCCTAACCCTAACCCTAACCCTAACCCTAACCCTAACCCTAACCCTAACCCTAACCCTAACCCTAACCCTAACCCTAACCCTAACCCTAACCCTAACCCTAACCCTAACCCTAACCCTAACCCTAACCCTAACCCTAACCCTAACCCTAACCCTAACCCTAACCCTAACCCTAACCCTAACCCTAACCCTAACCCTAACCCTAACCCTAACCCTAACCCTAACCCTAACCCTAACCCTAACCCTAACCCTAACCCTAACCCTAACCCTAACCCTAACCCTAACCCTAACCCTAACCCTAACCCTAACCCTAACCCTAACCCTAACCCTAACCCTAACCCTAACCCTAACCCTAACCCTAACCCTAACCCTAACCCTAACCCTAACCCTAACCCTAACCCTAACCCTAACCCTAACCCTAACCCTAACCCTAACCCTAACCCTAACCCTAACCCTAACCCTAACCCTAACCCTAACCCTAACCCTAACCCTAACCCTAACCCTAACCCTAACCCTAACCCTAACCCTAACCCTAACCCTAACCCTAACCCTAACCCTAACCCTAACCCTAACCCTAACCCTAACCCTAACCCTAACCCTAACCCTAACCCTAACCCTAACCCTAACCCTAACCCTAACCCTAACCCTAACCCTAACCCTAACCCTAACCCTAACCCTAACCCTAACCCTAACCCTAACCCTAACCCTAACCCTAACCCTAACCCTAACCCTAACCTCCCTAACCCTAACCCTAACCCTAACCCTAACCCTAACCCTAACCCTAACCCTAACCCTAACCCTAACCCTAACCCTAACCCTAACCCTAACCCTAACCCTAACCCTAACCCTAACCCTAACCCTAACCCTAACCCTAACCCTAACCCTAACCCTAACCCTAACCCTAACCCTAACCCTAACCCTAACCCTAACCCTAACCCTAACCCTAACCCTAACCCTAACCCTAACCCTAACCCTAACCCTAACCCTAACCCTAACCCTAACCCTAACCCTAACCCTAACCCTAACCCTAACCCTAACCCTAACCCTAACCCTAACCCTAACCCTAACCCTAACCCTAACCCTAACCCTAACCCTAACCCTAACCCTAACCCTAACCCTAACCCTAACCCTAACCCTAACCCTAACCCTAACCCTAACCCTAACCCTAACCCTAACCCTAACCCTAACCCTAACCCTAACCCTAACCCTAACCCTAACCCTAACCCTAACCCTAACCCTAACCCTAACCCTAACCCTAACCCTAACCCTAACCCTAACCCTAACCCTAACCCTAACCCTAACCCTAACCCTAACCCTAACCCTAACCCTAACCCTAACCCTAACCCTAACCCTAACCCTAACCCTAACCCTAACCCTAACCCTAACCCTAACCCTAACCCTAACCCTAACCCTAACCCTAACCCTAACCCTAACCCTAACCCTAACCCTAACCCTAACCCTAACCCTAACCCTAACCCTAACCCTAACCCTAACCCTAACCCTAACCCTAACCCTAACCCTAACCCTAACCCTAACCCTAACCCTAACCCTAACCCTAACCCTAACCCTAACCCTAACCCTAACCCTAACCCTAACCCTAACCCTAACCCTAACCCTAACCCTAACCCTAACCCTAACCCTAACCCTAACCCTAACCCTAACCCTAACCCTAACCTAACCCTAACCCTAACCCTAACCCTAACCCTAACCCTAACCCTAACCCTAACCCTAACCCTAACCCTAACCCTAACCCTAACCCTAACCCTAACCCTAACCCTAACCCTAACCCTAACCCTAACCCTAACCCTAACCCTAACCCTAACCCTAACCCTAACCCTAACCCTAACCCTAACCCTAACCCTAACCCTAACCCTAACCCTAACCCTAACCCTAACCCTAACCCTAACCCTAACCCTAACCCTAACCCTAACCCTAACCCTAACCCTAACCCTAACCCTAACCCTAACCCTAACCCTAACCCTAACCCTAACCCTAACCCTAACCCTAACCCTAACCCTAACCCTAACCCTAACCCTAACCCTAACCCTAACCCTAACCCTAACCCTAACCCTAACCCTAACCCTAACCCTAACCCTAACCCTAACCCTAACCCTAACCCTAACCCTAACCCTAACCCTAACCCTAACCCTAACCCTAACCCTAACCCTAACCCTAACCCTAACCCTAACCCTAACCCTAACCCTAACCCTAACCCTAACCCTAACCCTAACCCTAACCCTAACCCTAACCCTAACCCTAACCCTAACCCTAACCCTAACCCTAACCCTAACCCTAACCCTAACCCTAACCCTAACCCTAACCCTAACCCTAACCCTAACCCTAACCCTAACCCTAACCCTAACCCTAACCCTAACCCTAACCCTAACCCTAACCCTAACCCTAACCCTAACCCTAACCCTAACCCTAACCCTAACCCTAACCCTAACCCTAACCCTAACCCTAACCCTAACCCTAACCCTAACCCTAACCCTAACCCTAACCCTAACCCTAACCCTAACCCTAACCCTAACCCTAACCCTAACCCTAACCCTAACCCTAACCCTAACCCTAACCCTAACCCTAACCCTAACCCTAACCCTAACCCTAACCCTAACCCTAACCCTAACCCTAACCCTAACCCTAACCCTAACCCTAACCCTAACCCTAACCCTAACCCTAACCCTAACCCTAACCCTAACCCTAACCCTAACCCTAACCCTAACCCTAACCCTAACCCTAACCCTAACCCTAACCCTAACCCTAACCCTAACCCTAACCCTAACCCTAACCCTAACCCTAACCCTAACCCTAACCCTAACCCTAACCCTAACCCTAACCCTAACCCTAACCCTAACCCTAACCCTAACCCTAACCCTAACCCTAACCCTAACCCTAACCCTAACCCTAACCCTAACCCTAACCCTAACCCTAACCCTAACCCTAACCCTAACCCTAACCCTAACCCTAACCCTAACCCTAACCCTAACCCTAACCCTAACCCTAACCCTAACCCTAACCCTAACCCTAACCCTAACCCTAACCCTAACCCTAACCCTAACCCTAACCCTAACCCTAACCCTAACCCTAACCCTAACCCTAACCCTAACCCTAACCCTAACCCTAACCCTAACCCTAACCCTAACCCTAACCCTAACCCTAACCCTAACCCTAACCCTAACCCTAACCCTAACCCTAACCCTAACCCTAACCCTAACCCTAACCCTAACCCTAACCCTAACCCTAACCCTAACCCTAACCCTAACCCTAACCCTAACCCTAACCCTAACCCTAACCCTAACCCTAACCCTAACCCTAACCCTAACCCTAACCCTAACCCTAACCCTAACCCTAACCCTAACCCTAACCCTAACCCTAACCCTAACCCTAACCCTAACCCTAACCCTAACCCTAACCCTAACCCTAACCCTAACCCTAACCCTAACCCTAACCCTAACCCTAACCCTAACCCTAACCCTAACCCTAACCCTAACCCTAACCCTAACCCTAACCCTAACCCTAACCCTAACCCTAACCCTAACCCTAACCCTAACCCTAACCCTAACCCTAACCCTAACCCTAACCCTAACCCTAACCCTAACCCTAACCCTAACCCTAACCCTAACCCTAACCCTAACCCTAACCCTAACCCTAACCCTAACCCTAACCCTAACCCTAACCCTAACCCTAACCCTAACCCTAACCCTAACCCTAACCCTAACCCTAACCCTAACCCTAACCCTAACCCTAACCCTAACCCTAACCCTAACCCTAACCCTAACCCTAACCCTAACCCTAACCCTAACCCTAACCCTAACCCTAACCCTAACCCTAACCCTAACCCTAACCCTAACCCTAACCCTAACCCTAACCCTAACCCTAACCCTAACCCTAACCCTAACCCTAACCCTAACCCTAACCCTAACCCTAACCCTAACCCTAACCCTAACCCTAACCCTAACCCTAACCCTAACCCTAACCCTAACCCTAACCCTAACCCTAACCCTAACCCTAACCCTAACCCTAACCCTAACCCTAACCCTAACCCTAACCCTAACCCTAACCCTAACCCTAACCCTAACCCTAACCCTAACCCTAACCCTAACCCTAACCCTAACCCTAACCCTAACCCTAACCCTAACCCTAACCCTAACCCTAACCCTAACCCTAACCCTAACCCTAACCCTAACCCTAACCCTAACCCTAACCCTAACCCTAACCCTAACCCTAACCCTAACCCTAACCCTAACCCTAACCCTAACCCTAACCCTAACCCTAACCCTAACCCTAACCCTAACCCTAACCCTAACCCTAACCCTAACCCTAACCCTAACCCTAACCCTAACCCTAACCCTAACCCTAACCCTAACCCTAACCCTAACCCTAACCCTAACCCTAACCCTAACCCTAACCCTAACCCTAACCCTAACCCTAACCCTAACCCTAACCCTAACCCTAACCCTAACCCTAACCCTAACCCTAACCCTAACCCTAACCCTAACCCTAACCCTAACCCTAACCCTAACCCTAACCCTAACCCTAACCCTAACCCTAACCCTAACCCTAACCCTAACCCTAACCCTAACCCTAACCCTAACCCTAACCCTAACCCTAACCCTAACCCTAACCCTAACCCTAACCCTAACCCTAACCCTAACCCTAACCCTAACCCTAACCCTAACCCTAACCCTAACCCTAACCCTAACCCTAACCCTAACCCTAACCCTAACCCTAACCCTAACCCTAACCCTAACCCTAACCCTAACCCTAACCCTAACCCTAACCCTAACCCTAACCCTAACCCTAACCCTAACCCTAACCCTAACCCTAACCCTAACCCTAACCCTAACCCTAACCCTAACCCTAACCCTAACCCTAACCCTAACCCTAACCCTAACCCTAACCCTAACCCTAACCCTAACCCTAACCCTAACCCTAACCCTAACCCTAACCCTAACCCTAACCCTAACCCTAACCCTAACCCTAACCCTAACCCTAACCCTAACCCTAACCCTAACCCTAACCCTAACCCTAACCCTAACCCTAACCCTAACCCTAACCCTAACCCTAACCCTAACCCTAACCCTAACCCTAACCCTAACCCTAACCCTAACCCTAACCCTAACCCTAACCCTAACCCTAACCCTAACCCTAACCCTAACCCTAACCCTAACCCTAACCCTAACCCTAACCCTAACCCTAACCCTAACCCTAACCCTAACCCTAACCCTAACCCTAACCCTAACCCTAACCCTAACCCTAACCCTAACCCTAACCCTAACCCTAACCCTAACCCTAACCCTAACCCTAACCCTAACCCTAACCCTAACCCTAACCCTAACCCTAACCCTAACCCTAACCCTAACCCTAACCCTAACCCTAACCCTAACCCTAACCCTAACCCTAACCCTAACCCTAACCCTAACCCTAACCCTAACCCTAACCCTAACCCTAACCCTAACCCTAACCCTAACCCTAACCCTAACCCTAACCCTAACCCTAACCCTAACCCTAACCCTAACCCTAACCCTAACCCTAACCCTAACCCTAACCCTAACCCTAACCCTAACCCTAACCCTAACCCTAACCCTAACCCTAACCCTAACCCTAACCCTAACCCTAACCCTAACCCTAACCCTAACCCTAACCCTAACCCTAACCCTAACCCTAACCCTAACCCTAACCCTAACCCTAACCCTAACCCTAACCCTAACCCTAACCCTAACCCTAACCCTAACCCTAACCCTAACCCTAACCCTAACCCTAACCCTAACCCTAACCCTAACCCTAACCCTAACCCTAACCCTAACCCTAACCCTAACCCTAACCCTAACCCTAACCCTAACCCTAACCCTAACCCTAACCCTAACCCTAACCCTAACCCTAACCCTAACCCTAACCCTAACCCTAACCCTAACCCTAACCCTAACCCTAACCCTAACCCTAACCCTAACCCTAACCCTAACCCTAACCCTAACCCTAACCCTAACCCTAACCCTAACCCTAACCCTAACCCTAACCCTAACCCTAACCCTAACCCTAACCCTAACCCTAACCCTAACCCTAACCCTAACCCTAACCCTAACCCTAACCCTAACCCTAACCCTAACCCTAACCCTAACCCTAACCCTAACCCTAACCCTAACCCTAACCCTAACCCTAACCCTAACCCTAACCCTAACCCTAACCCTAACCCTAACCCTAACCCTAACCCTAACCCTAACCCTAACCCTAACCCTAACCCTAACCCTAACCCTAACCCTAACCCTAACCCTAACCCTAACCCTAACCCTAACCCTAACCCTAACCCTAACCCTAACCCTAACCCTAACCCTAACCCTAACCCTAACCCTAACCCTAACCCTAACCCTAACCCTAACCCTAACCCTAACCCTAACCCTAACCCTAACCCGACACCCTAACCCGACACCCTAACCCGACACCCTAACCCGACACCCTAACCCGACACCCTAACCCGACACCCTAACCCGACACCCTAACCCGACACCCTAACCCGACACCCTAACCCGACACCCTAACCCGACACCCTAACCCTAACCCGACACCCTAACCCTAACCCGACACCCTAACCCGACACCCTACACCCTAACCCGACACCCTAACCCGACACCCTAACCCGACACCCGACACCCTAACTCTATGATCACGTGGTACAAAGTCACATAGGACGGACAAGATTGGGGTGGACAATTTGCCAAAGGGCCTATACCCTAACCATACTCTATGTTCAAGTAGTACAAACTCACGTGGGGTGGACAAGATAAGTCGTCAAAGTGACTATATCCTATCCTAACTCTATGATCACGTGGTACAAAGTCGCGTGGGGTGGACAAGATAGGGGTGGACAAGTCGTCAAAGTGCCTATTCCCTAACCCTAGATCGCGGACCTGGAAGTAAACATCTCTAGTTAGGGTAGGGGTATAGGTATAGGTATAGGTATGGGTATGGGTGTGGGTGTGGGTAGGGGTAGGGGTAGGGGTTAGGGTTAAAAAACAATCTACTTTTCATTCATAGTTTTGGAAGTTGACTATTGCGGATTGAATTACAAAAAAAAATATAAAAAAGACAATGCCCATGTATTCTACCACGATAGCGGCAGGGAATCCCGTGGCGAAATGATTTTAAATTCCTTTTAAATTTCATTATTAGTTTTGCGAGTTGAAAACTGCAGACTGAAATGCTGAATGACGACACATATCTTATAACCTTATGTCATGACCTTGACCGTGAGACCATTTACTTTGACCACGTGACCTTGACCTTGGATTTCATTCTTTGTGACAAATTCTTGTATATACTATATACCTTGTTTTGAAACCAGAAAAATCATGTAATTGAATTGAACCATATGCGCCAATGAATCAATTTTGTCATTTGAGTCACATGATCTAAGCAACCAATCAGAGCAAAGTTTGATCATTTCAGCTTGTTCATTTCGCCATTTGTCCCGTACCCTAATGATTGTATAGTAATTAAATATGGAGCGCGGACCTGGAAGTAGATATTAATCACGTGACATTTTCAGCCAATCATACTACATCTCCCCATCATACCCAAAAATAGATTCCCCATCTCGAACAGATCTCCTACTTTTCCCATCGCCACCACGTGATGAAATTAACCAATCAAATCAAAATGTGCCAATCGTCTTGTGCCAATCTTCGCTTTTTCATCTAACCCTAACCCTAACCCTAACCCTAACCCTAACCCTAACCCAAACCCTAACCCTAACCCTAACCCTAACCCTAACCCTAACCCTAACCCTAACCCTAACCCTAACCCTAACCCTAACCCTAACCCTAACCCTAACCCTAACCCTAAACCCTAACCCTAACCCTAACCCTAACCCTAACCCTAACCCTAACCCTAACCCTAACCCTAACCCTAACCCTAACCCTAACCCTAACCCTAACCCTAACCCTAACCCTAACCCTAACCCTAACCCTAACCCTACACCCTAACCCTAACCCTAACCCGACACCCTAACCCTAACCCTAACCCTAACCCTAACCCTAACCCTAACCCTAACCCTAACCCTAACCCGACACCCTAACCCGACACCCTAACCCGACACCCTAACCCGACACCCTAACCCGACACCCTAACCCGACACCCTAACCCGACACCCTAACCCGACACCCTAACCCGACACCCTAACCCGACACCCGACACCCTAACCCGACACCCTAACCCGACACCCTAACCCGACACCCTAACCCTTACCCTAACCCGACACCCTAACCCTAACCCGACACCCTAACCCTAACCCGACACCCTAACCCGACACCCTAACCCGACACCCTAACCCGACACCCTAACCCTAACCCGACACCCTAACCCGACACCCTAACCCGACACCCTAACCCGACACCCTAACCCTAACCCGACACCCTAACCCTAACCCGACACCCTAACCCGACACCCTAACCCGACACCCTAACCCGACACCCTAACCCGACACCCTAACCCGACACCCGACACCCTAACTCTATGATCACGTGGTACAAAGTCACATAGGACGGACAAGATTGGGGTGGACAATTTGCCAAAGGGCCTATACCCTAACCATACTCTATGTTCAAGTAGTACAAACTCACGTGGGGTGGACAAGATAAGTCGTCAAAGTGACTATATCCTATCCTAACTCTATGATCACGTGGTACAAAGTCGCGTGGGGTGGACAAGATAGGGGTGGACAAGTCGTCAAAGTGCCTATTCCCTAACCCTAGATCGCGGACCTGGAAGTAAACATCTCTAGTTAGGGTAGGGGTATAGGTATAGGTATAGGTATGGGTATGGGTGTGGGTGTGGGTAGGGGTAGGGGTAGGGGTTAGGGTTAAAAAACAATCTACTTTTCATTCATAGTTTTGGAAGTTGACTATTGCGGATTGAATTACAAAAAAAAATATAAAAAAGACAATGCCCATGTATTCTACCACGATAGCGGCAGGGAATCCCGTGGCGAAATGATTTTAAATTCCTTTTAAATTTCATTATTAGTTTTGCGAGTTGAAAACTGCAGACTGAAATGCTGAATGACGACACATATCTTATAACCTTATGTCATGACCTTGACCGTGAGACCATTTACTTTGACCACGTGACCTTGACCTTGGATTTCATTCTTTGTGACAAATTCTTGTATATACTATATACCTTGTTTTGAAACCAGAAAAATCATGTAATTGAATTGAACCATATGCGCCAATGAATCAATTTTGTCATTTGAGTCACATGATCTAAGCAACCAATCAGAGCAAAGTTTGATCATTTCAGCTTGTTCATTTCGCCATTTGTCCCGTACCCTAATGATTGTATAGTAATTAAATATGGAGCGCGGACCTGGAAGTAGATATTAATCACGTGACATTTTCAGCCAATCATACTACATCTCCCCATCATACCCAAAAATAGATTCCCCATCTCGAACAGATCTCCTACTTTTCCCATCGCCACCACGTGATGAAATTAACCAATCAAATCAAAATGTGCCAATCGTCTTGTGCCAATCTTCGCTTTTTCATCTAACCCTAACCCTAACCCTAACCCTAACCCTAACCCTAACCCTAACCCTAACCCTAACCCTAACCCTAACCCTAACCCTAACCCTAACCCTAACCCTAACCCTAACCCTAACCCTAACCCTAACCCTAACCCTAACCCTAACCCTAACCCTAACCCTAACCCTAACCCTAACCCTAACCCTAACCCTAACCCTAACCCTAACCCTAACCCTAACCCTAACCCTAACCCTAACCCTAACCCTAACCCTAACCCTAACCCTAACCCTAACCCTAACCCTAACCCTAACCCTAACCCTAACCCTAACCCTAACCCTAACCCTAACCCTAACCCTAACCCTAACCCTAACCCTAACCCTAACCCTAACCCTAACCCTAACCCTAACCCTAACCCTAACCCTAACCCTAACCCTAACCCTAACCCTAACCCTAACCCTAACCCTAACCCTAACCCTAACCCTAACCCTAACCCTAACCCTAACCCTAACCCTAACCCTAACCCTAACCCTAACCCTAACCCTAACCCTAACCCTAACCCTAACCCTAAGAAATAAATTCCGTGTAGAGCTTGAATTTTAATTAAAAAAATTGAATTTTCGAAAACAATTTTAAAATCTTCTTCTCAAAAATTATTGGACCAATTTGAAAAAAAAAACTTCACAAGAATCTTCATTGCATGAATCTTTTCCAAATTCCTTCAAAAAATTATATTCCGTGTAGAGCTTGAATTTTAATTAAATTATAATAATTAAATTTTCCAAAAATC
Organism: Fragum sueziense; assembly: GCA_963680895.1. Taxonomy (NCBI): domain Eukaryota; kingdom Metazoa; phylum Mollusca; class Bivalvia; order Cardiida; family Cardiidae; genus Fragum; species Fragum sueziense. The sequence continues at coordinate 12,533 of CAVMGG010000331.1, forward strand.
TTTAATAATCTCCTTCTCCAAAACTGTCGGACCAATTTCAACCAAATTTCACAGGATTCTTCTTTGCACAATTCTTTTCCAGATTCCTTCATAAAGAATAGATTTTTGAGTAGAACTGACATCTTAGTTAAATAATTTAATTCAAATTTTCGAAATATCTTTAAAAGTCTACTATTCCAAAACTGTTTGACCAATTTCAACCAAACATCACGGGAATCTTCCTTGCATTCATTTCTTCAAAAGCCCTTCAAAAAAAAAATTCCATTTAGAACGCAAAAGTTAAAATAAATGAATTGAATTTATATTTTCGAAAAATCTTTAAAAATCTTCGTCTCCAAAACTATTGGACCAAACTTCACAGGAACCTTCCTTGCACGAATCTCTTCGAAATTCCCTCAAAAATAATTTCCGTTTAAAACTGAAATTTTGAATAAATTGATTAAAATGAATTAATTAGATTAAACTTTTGAAACATCTTTAAAACCTTCTTCTCCAAAACGCCTTATTGGATTTCATTGTAATTTAGCCTGAATGTTCAATGTACACTTCTCTATAAGGTTTTGTGAATAAATTTCGATCGGATGAAAAACATGGGCACTCTGGGCTGGGCTTATTTTTTGCTATATGAAACATAGGTTAGTGTAATTTTATTTTTTTTTAAAAAAACGTTTTTTCTCCATAACCTTTTATTGGATTTCATTGTGGTAAAGCATGGATCTTGTTTGGATAGACCTCTATTGTATTCCTTGAAGACATTTGTAGTCTAAAGGTCTATACAGTCTAAAAGCCAGTGGAGCTATACAGGTCCATCATTGCCCTCTTGTTTTAAACTCACCTGAACACAAACTGCTAAAGGTGAGGTATTGTGATCGATCGCACATCAGGTTTTCCGGCCGGCTGTCAACAATACAGGGGTAAAAGTTTTCAGGCATATGCCTGAAGTTCAGGTTTTTGAGTATTTCAAAATGCCCCATTTTCTCGATTTTTACTATATAAATACAGACTTTTCCAGGTTTTCAGGTTTTTCAAAATTTTCAACTTTTACCCCTGACAATATCTTTTATAATCTTCTTCCAAAGCAGTGGGCCAATCTTCTTGAAATTTGGCAAGAATGATCCTTGTGGGAAAGGCTTTCAAATTGGTTAAAACAAATTGAAATCAGCAAAGACTGCGGCTGCCGCGGTATGAAAAGGGGGAAATATGTTTATCTTTAAAAATCTTTTCCTCCTAAACGAGATGATAATTATATTTGAAACATCACAAGAATGATCTTTGCATGAAGGGCTTTAAAAGTTGTTAAAATACGTGTATTCTCACTCAAACTCTTGGTGCCAGAGCACAAGAAAAAAAGCAAAAATGCAAACACGTTTAAAATTGCTTCTTTTGTTAAACTAGCTTTATGATCTTCTTTGCAAAATTATACTACTCAAAAAAAGTTTAGCACACTCGGAAATTATTGATTTCTTGTCAAAAACTATTCCAAAATCCTTATAAAGAAAGCATTTAATTTTCTGGTGCTTCCTGAAAATTTTGTTTCAAATTCTAAATAGTTAATTAGCTATCTTACGTTAAAGTGCACAGTTGCTCAAAACAATTTGATTCACAATTTAACTCCTTAAGCTTCTTTTACCAAACGATCCTTCCAATGGTCTTGAAACTTAGCAAGAATTACTATTGGGTAATTGACTTTGAAATTTGATATTAATTCTTGCACCCATGACCCCAAAACAGAGGGCCCGAAATAGCTTAATTTTAAACAGAAAGCTTCTGCTCCCAAATCAGTAGACTAGTCTACCATAAACTCTCTGAAGATATCTAATCTCAGTTGAACGACCTAGGGCCATCATGGCCATCTGTATTGTCATGTAATGGACGTTTTCTAGTTTGGCGCCTATTTGTATCAGTCCGACCACATTCAATTTTAATGAGTAGCGTAAAGTTGAGTAAATGAATAAGCATTTTGTTTCAAATAATTCTATGAATTAATATTGAGGATTTGAATAACGTTTTGTAAAAATAACAGGCATTTTTGGGTAACGCGCTTTGAATATCAGATCAAATTTTTGTATCATTCATTCTGTCAATGGACGTTGTGATGTAAAGTCGTGATTATGTGCTTTAGCGTTAGCATTAGTAATAAGATTACACATAAATACTAAATGTTTGTTTTAAGTTTTAATATAAAGCAGGGAAAATGATTTTTGAATGTTATGATTTTTATGTCCCCTGTTACAAAGCTTTGCAACTATTTTCGTCTAATTAAAAGTCGGATATGTTGTTAACTAAAATAATGATAAATCTTTCGGCATCACACAGAAAGATTCTATATACATTGAGAAGAGAAGAAGACAAGAAATTGTGAAATAGGAGCTGAGTTGGAGTCAAACAAACTTTAGAAAATCTTCAACACTCACCGAATTTCGATGAATTGTTTTAAACATGCTTGAGGGAGTGGTGGGTAGGGCTGGGGAGTCCTTGGGTATGCCTGAGGGAGTAATGGGTGGGGAGTCCTAGGGTATGCCTGGGGGAGTGGTGGGTAGGGGTGAGGGAGTCCTAGGGTATGCCTGAGGGAGAGGGGGTAGGGGTGGGGGAGTCCTAGGTTATCCATAGGGAATGCCAGTGTAGTCCTTTGGTATACCGTGGGTGTGTACTTTGATCGTAATCAATATCTGATGTCAATCTATGTGGGGAAGCAGCTGGAGGCTCGGTTAGGGTGTTGTAGTAGTACTAGTGGGAGAAATCATAGGTGCTCACGCCGCCGCGATATGACCAAAGTAGTTCAACATGGCATAAAACCCTACTAAGCCAACCCAATATCTGATGTCGATTTATTTAGCCAAAATTTAAATCAAAACCCGATTTTCTCCTTTTGCTTCAATATTTTCCATGCTATGTCTTTGAGAAAAAATGCCTTTGGTCTAAAAAGCCACAAAACATTCTCAGACTGCGTATACATGCAAGCTGATTGGGATCGATTCTCATATGTTCAAGCATATAAATTGAGCTGGTTGTATAAAATCATTTAAGGTCTAAAACAGAATATTAATAATGTCTGATCTGGATCTATGAAAATAAATAAAAAATGTCAAACGTTCTATAACAGTAAATACGTCCTTTTTTCTTAATCCATACAAAAATAAAACTAATAGTTCGCAATAATCATGTTTATACAACCACACTTAAAGTCGAACTGAAATGTAAAAGGAGTCCATCAAAATATCATTTGAATTTGAGGCCACGTGACCAGACCAATCAACATTCACTCTGACTGATCAGTCATGACTGATTTCGTCAAAATCTCCTACCCTAACCCTAACCCTAACCCTAAACCTAACCCTAACCCTAACCCCTAACCCCTAACCCTAACCCTTTTGTACATGAATTATTAATTAAATAAGCTACAGAACATCTCACTCATCGCCGAAGAACAAAATTTTATTAAATTATCTTCATTGAATGAAGAGAAATTAGAGAAACATTAATTTCTACATTACTAATTTCTAAATAAGGCTCCTTTTTCTGTGACACAGCCTCGATTTGAAAAAAAACCAAACAAACAACAACAACGCCCCCAACCCCCCCCCCCCCCCCCCCCAAAAAAAAAAAAATAACCGAGAACACAGACTAAAAAGGTATTCAGGGATTACACATGTGAAGTTTCATTGAATTTGGCCTAAATGTTGCTGACATCTGACTGTATAAAAACGGACGGAAGGACGGACGGACGAACGAACGGAAGGATAGCATGGCGACTAAATGCTCCCCGAACCTTTTTCGAGGAGCATAATAAACACGGATGTGATTTGAAACGATATGCACACATGCAGTGTATGTTAAATTAGCAATAAACTTAGTGGGGGTCGGTATTTTATAGATAAAATTAGGGGGGGTCGTTATTTTACATGGGGGGGTCAATATTTTCTAGAAAGGGGTCAGTATTCTATATAGTTAAGTCAGTATTCTATGGGGGTCACTTTACTACGTTACACCGGCAGCATCAGAGTCTATAAATCTAGGTGGTAGTTTTTTTGAATCCAATTCTGTTGATCTTCTTTCTGATAGAAGTTGTCAATCATCTCTCCCTATGGATAATATGTTTCCTACACATTGACTCTTTTGACTCCCCAAAACATAAAGACTTTGAAAAACATGGTGGAAAATGAAGAAATTGCTTGTAACAAGCATTATCTTCATTTCCCACAATGTTTTCAACTCAGAAAGACCAAACAAATTTGAATATCATTCACTTAAGTGACTAAATTGTCATCTGCAACATCTTTGAATTTTGACCAGTCAAAAATGCTGCTGTCTGGTAATGGTTTAAATGGGATGAGCAACTGGTGGCTGGGATTGGATGTTTTTGTACTGGTGCAAGAAATGTCAGGAACTCATGGTAAGGTGCACCAGCTGCTGTAATAAAGTTGGACATTCTTGAATGAGGTGTTAAATCCCAATCAGTCAATATTTCTGTGGTGGAAAGAGAAGAAGTTTGAACTTGTTTGTACATTAAGGCAATAGTTTAAATCCACCTGACTCTTGTTTTTTTCAACATTGGTTAAGTCGAATTGCTGCTTATGTCAAAGAGAAAAGCTGGTGCTATTCTTATGATTATAAATTATGTGTGACTTTGAATTTCTCAGGGTATTTTGAAGAGCCAATTAACTTTGACATATAGAGTATTGATTTTAGTTATCTTTTAGTGTCTATGACACCTCTAGAAAGTGGAGATTTCAGATTTTTACAAACTCCTATAGGTCAATTGATAGAGCGACTGGCACGATGCTCTATTATGGCGTGATCCTGCAGATTCCAGGTTGGATTCCTGGTGGGTGTTATTGGCAGCTACCTTGTGGTCAAAATGTAATACCATCACATTTATCCATTATGCAGTTTGCACTTGTTACGTCAAAGTCACATGAGATATGAAAATACAATGAGATATCCAAAATTAAAACACATTCATTTCTTTTTTGGAAATCGACGTTTACTAGATCTAAATAATATCTTTGTTGAATGCAGTTATGAATGGTTGAAATATGGTTGACAAAGGAGAGAAATTGCCTTTATTAAGCAATTTATAATCTTTTTACGCTACATTTCTATGATAAAATTTTCTGTCTAAAGCTTGAAAAACTTTAGTGAAATGAGAGTTTCCTCTCTTTGAAGTATTTCTTGTTTTCCCATAAAGTTTCCATACATAATCATTTGAAAGACACTATACTATTAGGTCTCATGACTATTTATTTGGGTTTGATAGTTCCCATGCACTATGTTCAACCTAAAATTAAAGCCATTATCACAACATCCCTTTGCAAATCAGAGAAAAAGTCATAAACATTGAGAGAAAAGAATATATTGCGGAAATTCACCATGTTCTCCATTTATATCAATGTTTTCTATGTTATAACAAATAAATTTCCCACTTCTGAAATCAAATATTTCCAACAAGTTGCAAGAATAAATTCTATCCATTTCACTCATTCTTTCACGTGACACCCTTTAGGTGTCGCCGCTCTAGTATAGGTTCTACAGGATTTACCGAGGTGTTCCGGAAGAAGTGTATAGCAATGACAGCTCCAAGTGATCGTCTTAAAAAGTCTATATCCTAAAACATCTTAAGAAATCTCAAGATATCTTAAGAAATCTTGCTCTAAAGAACGCACCCTGGTTATGGCGTCCCTTATAGAAAAGGCTTTGGAAAACATTGAAACAAAAGAATAAACTACTGATAATCAGCAGTTTCTCCTTTGGTCGCAATATTTTCCATGCTGTATTATCGTTAAATTCTATTTCTAATAAAAGTCAAATTTTCGTCGTTTAGGAAAGGGTTAAGATTTACTTGATGAAATCGAACCATGTCCATGTTCCTTTCTATAGATGCATTTGCAGATATCGTTTTTTTCAGAAATAATACACTTTCACATACGGTCACACTTAGTTGCTAATATGAAAATAGGCAAAGCCTAGGTACGGACGAAAAGCAGACCTCATAAAGTAAACATTTGCCAGCTCGACACTTAACATTGAAATACGAATATGTGCAATGTTCGAATTATTTGATTCGTTTATCGATAATTTGTTGATTTTCTGGGGCACGTACACGTCATCCTATTCTCTTCTAGTGAGAAAGTTATAGGACACAACAACAATGATTACAGAAATTGTTCAATGATTCTTTTAAAACGTGACCGATTTGAAAATCGTTTGGTGCAAAGAAGATAAATCGACTGGGTGTTCTAGATATGCCGGATCTTATAAACACTATCTAATAAAAAATATATTGACGAGCAAACACAATTTTGTCACCTCGTCTTCATTGTTTTGAATCGGTTACTGTTTAAAAGATCCATCATACAGAACAAAACCTGGATATTATGTATATATTCTCTGCTTCAAACCAAATTCAAATCGGTCACGCACCAACAGATTTATTGATGATTTTCTGCAACTGTTGATGTTGTTGTCTCGCCTTATTCCCCGTAGTATTCACGTGAATCCCCGCAGTGGTTGGCAAACGTAAGGTTTGTGTACAGGGTACAATACGCATTTTGTATTTTGATTCCACGCTGCCCTGAGAACATGTATGTTCATATCTATAGATTGCAGACTTTCAGCATTTTCCTCCTGTTTTTCATGTATGTGTTCCTTGCCCTTCACAGAAGGAGTGATAGCAATCTTGTTTGTTAAAAACCTACTACGGTGATAAGTAATAGGAGGACCAGTTTTTGCCATTACCGACAGATGGATATTTTTCGAAAACGGAACATAAGACAAAGAAACAATTAAAACAATCAGAAAAAAATTATTTCATATAATCTGGTACACTTTCATAAAAAAGATAAAAAACTAGGTTTAATTATCAGAACAAAGGGCTTTCCAGAAGTTGAACATTAAACGAAAAGAAGAAATGCTGATGAAAAGCAGTTCTTCCTTTCTCCTAAGGCTTTGTGAGCAAAATTTTATCAACTTCACAAGCAATTTCTTCATTTTCCATAAGGTTTTCCAAAGTCATTTCCTTTTGGGTAGTCAAAAAGAGTCACTGTGTGGTAATGGGTTAAGTAATGCCCTTGAATTATAAGCTAAGTATTCTCTAATATGACTTGTCAAAAGTGAAAAACCTTGAAGGTAAGAAAATGAATGTTATTATAAGTATAGCGGAGAAATAAAGATGAACTTTCCTATTTCAAAATGTTTTCCAAATTAACTCAGACATGATAACAGTTTAAAACATTTGATTAATGTAAATAATATAAAATGTGATAAAAGCATACTATTTTTTAACCTTTTCTCAAACAAGACCTGGTTATGATGTCTCTAATAGAAAAGGCTTTGGAAAACATTGAAACAAAAGAAGAAACTGTTAATAACCAGCAGTTTCTCCTTTTGTCTCAGTATTTTCTGTGCCATATTTTGCACAAACCACATCTTAACCAACACCTATTTTGACATCTGCAGCAGCTTTTGAATATGACAACCCTAATTTGGGAAAGGGTTAAATATATAGGCTATAAAGGTGTTTCACAGAAACAATGGTAAGGTATGTCTCCTGGTTTGTTTCAAAACAATAAATTACAGTTTATCTTTTAATATTATTCAAAACTAGAAAGACCTGAAGGTCTTGAGTCGCTCCACAGGCCTGAATTTCTTTTAATATTAAATCCAAGTTTTGACTAGATATTTGAATACTTGTTGTTCTTACAGCAGAAACAAAGTCAAAAGCAGCAATCATGTGGTCAATGCAAAAAGAAAGTAAATGATTGACTAATATTTTAGGGATGTTAGAGCAATAATAAAATTGAAAACTGTGATTTTGCCAAATTCAAGGACACATAATTCAGTACGTATATTTAAAATCAAATAAAAAATTAAACACATGCAAGATCTTATGGTCACTATCATTCTGTTCAAATTTTGTCTACATTAGTCAATATTCGTGGCTTCAAGAGTGGAAAAAATGGCAAAAACTGAAATTTTGTCAATTTCAAGGGCACATAACTCAGATTGTAATAGTGTGATCATGTTGAAAATTACACATAAGCAAGATCTTGTCGTCAACAAGATTATTTCCAAGTATCATCTTGATTGGTTATCATTTGTGGTTGTAAGAGTGAAAACAAAGTCGAAAATAGCAATTTTGTCAAATTCAAGGGCACGTAACTCACGATGTAAGATTCCCATCAAGCTGAAAATTACACCCAGGCAGCATATAATGCTTATATAATTTCTGTCTAAGTTTTGTCTTGATTTGTCAATATTTGTAGATTTCAGAGTAAAAATAAAGTCAAAACCAGCAAAATAGAGCCAAAAATGGCAATTTTGGCAATTTCAAGGGCACAAAACTCATGCAATAAAGTTCTGATCAAGCTGAAATTTTGACCAAGGTAAGATCTTATAGTCAGCATCATTCTGTCAAAGTTTTGTCTTGTTTAGTCAATATTTGTAGTTGCTAGAGTGAAAACAAAGTCAAAATACAGCCAAAAATGGCAATGTTGTCAATTTCAAGGGCACATAACTCATGACGTAACATTCAGATCAAGCTGAAAATTTTACCAAGGCAAGATCTTATAGTCAGCATTATTCTGTCAAAGTTTTGTCTTGATTATAAAATATTTGTAGAATTTAGAAGAAAACTAAAGTCAAAACCTGCTAATTTTGATATTCAAGGGCAGATAACTCAGGTTATTCTGGTTCAATCCAAATTATTTGAAGGAATCTGAGAGAAGGTCACCCAAAGATCATTCCTGTGAAGTTTGGTTGAAATCCATCCAGTAGGTTTTGAGAAGATTTTTAAAGAAAAAGTTTACGGATGCACGCACGACGGACACATCGCCATGACAATAGCCTAACAACAAATAACAACAAATATTATAGAATATATGTTTAACTGTTCCAAGTTGAAAGCTCCTGAGCATGAAAAAAATGATGTTGATAAAGATATGATTTGCACACAATTTAGCTCAGAAAAACAATGAGGCTAAAAGTTCTCAAAGTTTTCCCAAGCATACAATGACAGTTTTAGATTATATCAAATACAATTCTGCAAGTGACAACTATGCTTTCTAATCAACACATTTTTGATAAACTTACAGTTTCCAAAATGAATAAAGTGTACTTGTATTTGCAGGTTTTAGCTAAAATTATTGCTTTAGCATATTGAAAGCCAATGAAATGAAAAAAAAGAAAATATTAATTATCTGTTATTTCTACCACCGGTATTAAATCTACAGTTTGTGCGAATGCATGCATATCATACATTTATCATTTAATCACAGGATTTCAAAAAGATCTTGCAGCAATTACAAGATTTCATTCAAAAGTTGAACAATAGTTTGGCTAGTATCAGTATATCATTGGCTATGTTCAAAATGTAGTAACTTCAGATACAGCTTATTTTTCAAACAAAGCCAACTAATGTAAACAACAAATGTTTGTTCTATTCTTTAAGAGAATTCTTCTTCAATACTCTTAATCATAACTTACAAAACTATGGTATAAATGCATAGACATCTATGTAATAAACATAAACTAGGAGGTCAATGAATTCTATTGAGAAGTAAGTCCCTTTGTTTGACAAAACTCAAGTGAAATAGCTTTTGAAAACTTTTAGAGAAACCTTCATTTACTACTTTTGCCTCAATGTTTTCTCTACAATAGATTATGGAACTTTCATTTTTAAAGTGACAAAAATGGTGTCATCTACAGCTTATTTCCAATTGAAGCAGTCCTAGATTTTGTTGTTTTAACCCTTCTCATGATTTTCACATCAATTTACTGTTGTGTTAAATTTTTTGGCAGGCAGTATAGACTAAGATCAGCCTGCACAGATGTGCAGTCTGATCTTTGCCTACACTGCCCGCTTTCTTTGCAAATAGTATGGCAAAAATCTGATCTAATCTTATTAAAATGCCTCTTGAAATGGAGGTTAGTTTGAAACAAAATTTAATGTCAGCTGGACAAGGGTTAATAAAATGAGTTGATATGGATAAGTCATGTTTGTAAGATATAGCCCCTGTTCAGTGTCTGTCTATTTCTTTTCTGCATAAAACACTCCCCATCTTTGGTCCTTTGTTCTTTTCAACTTCCATCCATTCACTAGGTAATCATAGTCGTCTTCATTAAATTCCTGAAATTCCAAAAAGATGAAATACTGTGTATTTTCTAATATTAAAAATATTTAAACAGCAAAATTTTAGATCTTTCTCAATTCAAAGATGTTGCAGATGATAATTTCAAATGAATGAAAATTTACATTTTTTGTCGATCGGGATATTAGCATTGTGGGAAATGAAGAAATTGCTTGTCAAAAGCAATTTCTTCATTTCCCGCAATGTTTTCTTCAAAAGCCTTTATCTTTTGGGGAGTCAAAAAGAGTCATTGTGTGGTAATGGATTAATGAAATTATTAATGACTTCATTTTTAAAGGTCCAAATATAAAAGTCTGTCAGTGTGTGATTGTCCGCAGACAAATTATATATCTTTTAAGTTTTGACTTATTCTCTTAGGTATATTAATTCTGCAAGGAAAAGGTTAAAGAGTCAAACATTATAACTATCCCTTCCCAGACAAAACCAGATTATGATGTCCCTTCATTCTTGTCCTCAATATTCCTACCATATCAAGGAATATTTTCATTCAAAGTCAGAAAAATCTAGTAAACAGCAACAGTTTTAAGTTTGGAAAGGTCCCAATTTAGTCATATGGGAAAGGGAGCCATGCATTAAGTTAACCTTTTCCAAACAAAAAAAAATAGGGTGGTTCAATTTGAAAGCTTCTGCAAAGGACAAAATGTTAATCAAGATAGGATTTGTGTATAATGAAGCAAAGAAAATAATGAGTTAAAAGGAGAAAATGCTGATTATCCTCTTTTTCCTCAATATATTCAAATACATGTTTTACTAGTGACGTCAGAATCATGTCTTGTTCGGGAAAGGGTTAAGGAGTCAGATATTTTAAGTTTTACCTGGATAAATTCTGTCTTGATGGGCTCTATTTTCACAACTTCCTTCTCTAAGCTGGTGACAAACAAGTCAGTCAGATCATCAGCTTGTACATTCACAAAACCATCCTTCTCTAATACCTGTTTGATAATACAGACAAATTGATTAATGAAAAAGTTTGGTTTATTGAGGTTAAACGCTGTTTCCAACTGCTATGGTCATATCGTGGTAGATGGAGGCTGGAGCATCCAGTCTTTAATTCCTATCCTTTCTCATACCAGTACTACCACAACACTCTAACCAAGCCTCCAGCTGCTCACCACCATAGGTTAATGATATCAAACCATTGGCGGTAGACAATTTTGTTTGACGAGATATTATTGCTGCCACCAGGTATCAAACACAAACCCATTTTTGTTTTTGTTTTAGAAGCTCTTCCAGGCATCACTACTAGTCTATGTATGTAGCTATTGGGGAATGTCAACTTTTCAAATTTTATTTCTCTGAAGAAAATGTTTGAGATGCAGCCAGATAAAATAAAACATGAAAATAATTTCAATCAATGCATTTAAGAATATTTTATTTTCACTAAACATGCGTTAGTTCATGCTGCCTGCCAAGGAAAAAATAATCCAAGATCAACATGAGAAAGATGAAATAAGCTGTAAAACTTACATAAAATTTTGTAAATAATGCTAGTTTATCAGGTATCTGTAGTATAGTATCTCTGCTGTATATAACATTAAATGATTCTGGTTGATATTCCCTCTTTGTGGTGTCCGCTACTTCGAACTGTACATCCTGAATAAATAAACAAAGTATAAACAGCTGGATTATAGTATGACAAAACAAGATGTATAGTAGTCGGCTTCGGTACCGCGTCTTTTACGGTACCGCGGTATGCAAAACAGTGTTCATTTCAGGGTTTTGACACTAACTTTTTAAGCAGGTGTCCCGATTGCATAATTTAGCAAAATTAGGGACACTTCACTCTTTAAAATGCAGAATTTCAGGAGTCCCTCCTTAAATTTTGGTGTCCTCGGGATCCCGGGACACTGTTAGTGTCGACCCCTGCATTTGCAGACGAAGTATCGGATACCAACTGCTTGCATTAGCAAAACTAAAAGCAAAATCATTTACTCTAATCTCCTATGATTACTTTTGTTTTAATTTCGGCTGAATTTGATTTACTTTAGGAAGAGAAAACATGGAACGTTTTCATGTCCCCATTTCATTTTTGTTTTTTCCGGACGCTGTTAAGTACCGTGGTACCCAAGAGGACCATCCTACATAAAATTTTGTAAATATCTTTCCTAAAAAATACAAAGCCTTGTTTCTATGAACTGTCTAAAAATCCTTCAATCAGTCACACTCTAAGTGAAACTTCAAAAAAAGAAAACAATGATCCGTTGCGTTGGCATTTATAATGATACCAAAGTAGGCTAGCTACAGGAAACGCCGATGTAAGCGTTTTCACAACTTCATAACTTGTTTCATATCTTTTCTGTTGTATGGTTTGATTTTAACCAAGATCAAAATCCGCGAAAACTATTTACGCTTATTTTTATTTACGTTATGCACTTTTTTGCCTATCAACGGTTTCGAGTAACAGGTTTTCGGTTATCATTGTTAATGTTAGGGTGGTTCTTTTGGTTACTGCAGTAGTTAATGGGGTCCTGAAAAAATAAATGATGAATGGAGACATGAAAACATGTTTTCTTTTTCCACAGCAATCCAATGCCGAAAAAATAATGTTAAAAATAATCACCGAAAATTATAGTGACTAAATTTGATTTTAGTTTTGCTAATGCACGCAGTTGATAGGTGGTGCTTCGTTTGCAAATGAATACTTTTTCGAATACCGCGGTACCGTAAAAGACGCGGTCCAAACTACAACTAAATCGGTCGAAATTTATTTGGTACGAAACTCCTTTGCTAATGGAAACCAATATAATGGTTTTGAAATATAACTGAGCTATTCAAAATCCATAGATTTCAACACTTACACCTAGTTCACAACTTTCTCAAAGCCGTTTGCAGCCTTAGCAGTCGGCGTCCTAGCAGTCTAGCATTTCTGTTGATGATTTCCGGTAATGAAGTTGTTGTTCCGTTGGTGTCACACCACTTCATATTATGGAACAGAAATGTTACTCCGTGCAATTTTCATCCATGATGAATGTGGCCAAAATTGTTGTCGGTATTTGTCAACTAGTGCAGACGAAACAAGATGGCCGCTGGTCTGTCAAAAATTATCCATTGAAGCAAGAACGGCAGCACGTGAACTAGCCCATGTCGACTTCGCTTAGGTCTTTAGTTAAAATTTAGCTTTGTTGTTGTATTTCTTTTATTCGCACACAATTCAAGGGCTTTGTTTATATCGATATTAATTGATCCATTGCTTCTGTCAGGTCGTTTTGATAGCGTTTAGGAAGGGGATTATCAGGTTATTGCTGTAAAAATGACGTTAAAAGCGAGGGGCACGCTTGTCCAAAAATGCGAAATTACCCTGCCCCCCCGCCCGAAATTTCAAGGAAACCCTCGGTTTTTTCCATTCAATTAACATTGAAAAAATCAGAGGGTTTCCGACATTTTTATTTCCGTTTAAATTTCAATCTATAGACGGACTTTTCGTCCGTATAATGTAACAAGGAATGCAGTTCCCTTAATATACTGAGCAAAAATGAAAACTTTACACCTACATTGCTTGTCATATTTCTTCTAAATACAACAAGTAAATAAATCAAATGAATGTGCTTCGCATTGTTCATTGACTTGGTTTGCCAAACACTAAACGTTTTGTTGATCTTAATCACAGGGATGAAAAACGGATCCTTTAAGTGTGACAGGGGTCCGTTTTTTCAGGTGTACAATTTTAACAGAATTTTGCAAAATTTACACCCTCAAAAATCCGAGCAGAAGATTTCAAACCATGTCAGACTTTACGGAATGGTAGTCTGACAAGTTATCAGTCAGAAAATGTAAAGAAGCTTGCATAACATTGTTTGAGCTTTTAAGAAATGATGTTTGAAAAGAAGAATTTTCATTATGTTGCAAAGCTTGAAAATTTTACAATGCAATCTCCATAGGAAATTGAAATCGCTATTGCATGAACATCTGGGAAAATTTAGCCTGGGTCCAGTCGTCAATATACAATTTGGTCTGTAAGATAGCGCATAAAAAATCAATACCCGTTACATATTGCGGCATCCGTTTTTGATCGTGTTGATATTGACGCCTGGGAACAAGCATGGTATTTTCCAATGATAAGCCGATAAACCGAATGATCTATTTTTAGCCGTATAATCTATGTAAAGCCTATCGTTTTAAAACGAGGCTCGTTAACGGGATAGAGGCAACATCTGCTATAATGGATTGAATTATATTTGAAATGTTGATAGATAATTAAATTTCTGCAAATTCTAGCATTTTCTCATTATTTTCCCATAATTTTTCTAAGGTGCTTCTTTCGTTTTGCTTGTAAAAATCACATATTCTGTGTCAGGTTAAATTTGGTTTTGCACGGATGAATAGATTTTTAATAATGCATTCTGGGGGAAATGTTGAAAAAATGTTCAATTAAAATGTTCAAAACGTGCAGACAGTGATCTTTATGTGAGCCATGGCAAATCCAATGCTGATAGATTAGCCATTCCTAAACTGCATATATTTATTCTGTAACAATTACAAAACAGTTTTTAGTTCGAACACTAGTTCGTTTAACTATCAAATTCCTTTAAATGTACGACTGAAGGAGAAATTAATGTTGTTAATAATGCTATGTTCTATTTCTTACTTTCGAATTTTTTTTTTTTTTTGTAAAAACTAACGCATCCATGCGTCATTTAAACTATTTAATCGTTTGCCGAACATGACCTTCCCAATAGAAAAGGCCAGGAAGATATTTTGATACTCACCATTTTCTCCTTTTGTCTGAGTATTTTCTTGCATTATTTTAAACAAATCCTACCTTTATCATCTCAAATTTTGTCGCCTGCAAGCATCTTCTAAAATGGGAAAGTCTTAATTTCAGCCGTTTGTTAAAGGGTTAATTGGTGTATAAGATGAACAGACTGATAAGAAGAGGTGTTATGTGTTATTGTCTACTGTAAGTGTGTCACACATTAACCCATTCCCACACATTGACGCTTTTGACACCCCACATGATAAAGCTTTTTAAAAACATTGTGAACAATAAAGAAATTGCTTGTGGCAAATAGTTTCTTCATTTCTCGCAATATTTTCTACATAAAGAAAAAAAATGTTACATATCATTTACTTGAAATTGTCGTCAGCAATATCTTTAAATTGAGACAAGATTGAAATTTTATTTTCTGGTTATTAGTCAACCCTTTCTAACAGGAACAAAGCTTAAGATCGACTGATCAAATTTGAAAACGCTGTAAACCACAAAATTGTTGTTGATAAAGATGGCATTTGTTCACAGTAAAAAAATATTGAGACGAAAGGAGAAAACTGATTGTAATAAGAATTTTCTTCTTTTTTCTCCATCTTTTAGATCAAGCGTTTTTAATTACGGTCTTTTTCGGGGAAGGGCTCACCTTTTCTCAAACAAGACCTGGTTTCAACGTGTTTAATTGAAAGGGCTTGTAGAAACGTTGAAGCGAAAGAAGAAATTGCTGATAAACATCATTTTCTCCTTTTGCCTCAGTTTTTTCTAACCTGCTTGGTTCACAAATGCTTTTCTGTTCAACATTCCTGTCAGCAGTATTTAAAATAAAACGGTCAAAATTTTCGCCGTTTTTAAAAGGGTTAAGCGACGGACACCATAGGATTTGTGGCCAACCGTTTAACCCTTAGCAATAACACTTTACCAAAAGATATGAAATCCAATAATTGTTGAATTGTGCAATATTTGTTAGCCTTATGAGAATTATCTTCAAAAAGACGGGTACCTGATTTCCATGAAGAAATACGGGGACCAGTCTAGTCCTTGGGGATTTCTGTTACTAAATATAGCACTAAATAAATTTCTGAACGAGTTATCGTTCGTGATTTCATCCCCAAAAATTGGCGAAAATCATAGATGGCAGTGCGAAGTAAATTCGTTTGGCCCCAGACGGATCTTTGAACCGGAGAAAGTAAAGGAGGGAAAAATGATCAGTCTGGAACCCAGTCTAGGGAAAATTCCTAGTCGATAAAAGGGTTAAAAAATCCCCTGTAAAGCCTGCATGTTTTTTTAAAAAAAATCAATCGAAAACCGTAATAAATTTGTGAATATCAAACATTTTAAATTCCCTATTTGTTTATGTAAAAGGGAGGTAATTCACAAAATTGACAGATTAGACCTTTATTTTAGAGCTTGCTTCTAGTGATAAATAATATTTTTTGTGTTTTTTTGGCAACCCAGATACAGCAAATTCCGAAAAAATAATGAATCGTTTCCTGCACATGCGCATATGTGACATTAGATGTAATTAGGTCTAAACGCATTAAGGGCCATAACTCTGACATTAAAGGACACAAAGCAATGAAATTTCGACAAAACGATTGATAAAAGCCTGGGAAATAACGTCAAAATATATTTCAGGCTTTTTGTTCGATAGTTTTCCAGAAACAAGAAATCTTGAAGTGTAAAGTTTTCATTTTTGTTCAGTATACATTGAAAACAGATCCCCCTCCTCTGCAACAGAAACCTACCACTTTTAACCAGAGGACGAGTCAATTCAACTTGTGTAAGAAGTGTCATGCTGCATGTATCAGAGACATTGGCCACAACAACTGCTTCACTGTACCGCCTCCAGCGAAACGACAGAGCAATGACACGTTTGATATGCAATGATAAAGCTACAGACGACATCAGTTCAAAGTCCCTGCTTACAAAGCTAGGTATCAAGAATCTTGATATATTCCTACGTTGCAACAGGCTGAGGTGGTTCGGTCATGTGGAACGCAATACAGGCTTGGTTTCCCTGGTGCGGACCTTGGTCGTACCTGCACAGAAAAGCTCATGCAGAACTAACAAAACATGGGAAGAACTTGTGCTGGACAACAGAAGAAAACTAGGGATGGTTTCAACTGACCCTCAGAATCGGTCCGAATGGAGAGGACGACTGCGCAGCAGACCTGTCACACAAGTGCAACCTTCGGTAGAGGAAAACGGACTTTAAAATGGATACGTATGTACGTATGTACAATTGATTACAACAAAAGGTACTACTAAGTTATAGTTTTAGCCATGCTATAAGTAAAGCATTGTCCAGGTAAATTGTTGCGGGGTTATCCAAAATAATCACAGATCCGAAGATTTCCACTATTTTTATACCTAAACTTTATCTCTATCTACTCAAATACGTTTAAGTCGTGAATCAACGCGGTAAGTTTAGACATAGAATTCGAAATAGATGGACTTAGTAAACACATTTTTGTAATCATGACGGATGAATCAACAATTGTGGTATCTTTATTTTCTAAAACTTACCCGTAACATAGTGTCATATGAAATGAATGATATGCATACTGAGAGATGAATGCCATATGCAAAATCTCACGGAGTTCAATTTCTTGTACAATTAAAAACTTATTATAAAAACTAGATCGTCTGCTGCCCCTTTTGAAGGCGTGTACATAAACAAATATATACTGACATGTTCATAGTTACTCCTGTAGACATTTATAGCCATACAAAAGAATATTTAGATATATATATATAGTGGTCTATTTTTACAGAATGGAATACGAGGGTCGTTTAATTAAAAGTGGTACTAATGGTCCACTATACCTAACGGTTCAATAGAACTAGTGGTGCTTGTGACTATTGGACGAGAAAATTTTTGTCTCTACTTTGTCAAAATTTGAGACAAATTCGTTGACTCTCTCAAAAGTTATATAACTTTTAAGTTGGTTCAGTCATTTGCACTGGCTATTTCGCTGTGCGCAAAATGGAAAACGAACTGAAGTAGGATGCACGGGTCTACATTAAAGGTCGCATATGCTTTGCTATATCTGCATCACATGTATATAATAAACTATAACAGATTCGTGGACATGCAAACGTTGAATATGAGTCATTTTTAAGAAGATAATGAAAATTAAATTTGGTAAAACTGGCCTGAATGATGCCCCCTCTCAGGCAACCCGGGCAGAGCTAGTACCAAAGCAAATGTTGCTGTCGATTCCGACATGACGAAGAGACATGGTTCAATGTACAAGAAATAGCAGATAAAGTTGTTTTTTCATCGGGGAGGAAAGGGTTGAAACCCAGAAAGGTTTTTGTCCATTGGGTCCCCCACCTGCTACCTGTTGACAGAGAGCCACCCATGCAAAATATATTTTGAAATAATGCAATAAATGCAACAAATGTGGGCTTTCTGGGATTTATACATACGATCGAACAATAATCTATTATAATGAGCACCAATGACGTGTCATTAGCAGGCAATGGCTGCAAAATGATCAGGTAAGGTCCGTAATGGCCAAAAACTTAAAAGCGCGGCAAAAGTTGTGTACGCGGTAATTTTTCAAAAGTAACGGGTGTATCGTTCAAATAACTGTTTCAAATAGTACAATTATCGCCGATCATTCATACAAGAAATGATTGTTGGCCAAAGTAAATAAATATCACGAAAAGAGCAGGTCTAGGAACGGCTCAAGAGGCATGTACCAAATCCGTGATAGCGGAGCTGTCCACAGGTGTCATCTTGTCTAAGACTTCCTGAAGAAGACACATGCTGCACAGCGTCTCCCTCCACCCTTATAGCCGTGCTTAAGCCAATGTGGCTTTTTCGTATACCCTATGATGACGAAAAAGCCCCTGGTCGTCGGTATAGGCCACCATATTCCATATACAGTGCAATTTTCCAGTGTCTGCGAGGAGGTCCAAAAGGGGCCCATTTATTGGCATATAAGTAATGAATCTCAATACTTCAGAAGTGTTAGGGTGTCAAAGAGGATTACTTCGAAGGATTGAAGAAACTTAAAATTGAATTGCGACATAACTATGGCTTATAGAACCCCAGTTCCAAAATAAATTGAACGCCCCTCGTATCCCGTTACTTATATGTTACATTTTATATACATGTAATCATTGCAATGGTGGTAGTTTCATAGTTTTCTTTAAAGAGACCTATGCAAGGTTGTCAGACATGCATACAGATAAGAAATATATTCAAGAAATATCCTACGGAATGGTCAACTTGGATAGCTAGATCAATTCTGCACAAGGCACTTTCAAGTGAAGGTTATTTAGTTCTTCGAATTCACGTCTGTATATGATTAACTTACCCGCGCTTCTATAGACGCTTTCATTTAAGCGATTTTCGTATGTACAGGAGTTAACTACCTTACCGGATATGACGTCAAGAGAGGAGTGTACACAAAAAACCCAAGGACTTTCACAAACGTCAAGCAACATTCAATCGACATTTTCGCTGATTATAGCGATATATCTGGTAATAATTTCACGTTTGTGTGTATTTACGTCGAATTATTATGTTTTTACACAGTACAACACAATTTGTTTGGAAAATCGAATCAAGCTTCCCCATTTTGATGCAAAATATTTACGATTTCGACCAACACGCACAGTTGCCGATGCTTTTACTCCGGACCAAGACATAAAATTCACTCGATTTTACACGTTTTCTTTTTTACATAAATAGTGTATGATTTTATCTCTGATTTCAGGGTGACGTTCGCCTCACTGTGTGAACAATGAGCAACGATGTTTGTGTAGTAAAACCTGCATACATGACACAGTCTCCGTGAAAATGGGTGGGGAAGATTAACAGCAAGCAAAATCGGGACTGTCAGAGAGGAATCCAAAGTTAATTAAAGACCAGTTGTCAAGACGAAAACAAACTTTACACGTTTTCATTTCATTTATCGTGTGTTATTCAGTGGCGGATCCGCGGAGGGGGGGGGTTCTGGGGAGGGGGTCTGTAGCCTGATTATCCCTTTCCCAAATGGCAAGAGTTGCAATCGTCAAAATTCATGTTGATAAAGACAAGATTTTTGTAAAATGTAGCCTAAAAATAATGAGACAAAGTGAGAAAATGCTGATTATCAGCATTTTCTTCTTTTGTGAATGTTTTCTCGAGCTGCTTGTAGGGACACCAAAACCAGATCTTGTTTTTGAAAGGGTTATTCAATTTTCAAGTGGAAATTCAGTCTAATTTGTGTAATACTTAGGCAAAATGAACCCAGACTCCACCTTTTTGTAAGTGCGAACCCACTTCACATCCGCAGCATCTATTTATGACTCATATTAATGTGCACATGGTTTAAATCCTTTCCCAAACAACTTAAGACTGTTCCAATTAGAGAGATGCTGCAGACCACAACAAATTATCTCAGAAACAAGATTCACACTGTACTTTGTCCACAACAGGACCGAAAATATTGAGGCAAAAGGAGAAAAAAATAATGGTTATCATTAGCATTTTCTTCTTTTTGCTTTAATATTTTCTCAAACCTCTAGATATTAAAGGAACCCTGATACATCAAAACTGTGTCTAGTAGAGGACAGGGTTGATGTCCCTCATAAAATTATTTGTCATTTTTAGGTTAGTTGAACTGAATTCCAATAAATTTTCTGTAAAAATTATTCAAAACTCTTTTGAGTTTTACACTGTTACCCAATTTTATAAATTCGCAAACAGTTTTCGTTTTATAATATACTAGAACAAAAAAGATACGCAACTCCGATTTTTCATAATATTTTTGACAAACATGTGTTTAATGGCTATTGAGTACATTTTTAACATACTTGCATCCATACGCATAAATACAGTGTCATTTTCTTCAGATGTCGTAAATTGATCACGAGATACATTGTAAATGGTTAAAAACTGATTATCCACTGTCGTGTTTTCTAAATGACTACTATCATAACAAATTTCCATCAAACGCAAGCTTGAACATAGAGCAAGAAGATGCTAAAGAGTTCACACACTTCTCACAACCCTACGCATAGCACGGCTACGCCAAAACCAGCGCCAAGCTGCAGTTCGGATGTTGGTAGGTGGAAAAAGACAAAAATTTTGTCGTAAGACATTGATGGGGCAACAAATCGACACATTTTCGACTGTATACGTTGTTAGCTCTAAATGGAACCACAACCGATCGAGCACGAAGCGGACATGCAAGCGATATGACGTCAAGGCAGGACCGTATCACAACGTTAACACCACCTACGGGATAGGTTTAAGGCTGCAACGGATACCTCTAATAAATCGCATGGGCTTCACAACATTCGAATATCGGACCAAACTGATCGAAACAGATTGTTTTTTTTTCGACATACATACATTTTTTTTGTCAAATTGTGTTGACGTCCGGTGTAAATTGGGCGTTTTCTTATTACTGGAATTTACTACAAATAAGATTTTGTGTACTTCACAAGGTGAAATGGTATTGCTTTAAATGTACTATATTTTGTTTAAATCTGATTTGATGTCTTTGTGTAAAAAGGAATTGAAATAGAAGTTGCGTTTCTTTTTTGTTTCAGTATATATATGCCTCTTTCCCAATCATTTTTAAGGTCACTTTAAAAGAGAGGATCAGAAAACATTGAGGGTAAAGAATAAACTGTTGGCAATCACGGACCCTTAGGAAAATGTGGGTTAAACTTTTCCGTATTTTATACCGAAGAATTTGGGAAAATTCTATACTAGAGGAAAAATAAAACGCGACAACTATTTTTTGTTATTCCTCTTAATTCTTTTATGTTATTGAGTCAAAGTTGTAACTGATTATTTTAGGGTACTGCATCTTGATATTAATCTTTGTGTTTACGTTAGAACCTGTCTTACCTGTGAGATAACGTCAAAAAAGACGTCTACACGTTTCTCACGTGCAAACCTTTAAATATCCAAACTTTACATAGAACTCTTTTAATTTGTGTAGATGCACGTCGACTCGACAAAATGCAATGATTTTTGTTTGGATTTAATCCTTCATATCGTTTTGCGACCTATTCAAAGACGTCGTCCGGTAGCAAATTGTGATGTTTACGAATGGAACATCTCAACCCGCAGTTGTTGTTGACTTTGGTGTCCATCAGTTTACAAAATATTGCTTGTGATAACGTCTTAGAACGAAGAGAATAACTGACGGTCCCCCGAAAAGCGGTCGGCAACGTCTAACGTCACGACGTCAGGACCATAACGTTCTCTTATTTTACCTACGGAAACAAATACTCTTATCGAGAAAAACTGTTGATGCTATTCATGAACAGTACAGCATTCAAATTTCAGTCAGGAATCGTTAACGTCAGTTTGGATTGCGTGCAAGAACGCATTTAACGTTCGCGCCAAACCGCTCTCGTTTAAACGCCTATAATGATGGCATGTACAACCTGTGACATTGATGAAATTTTGACACTAGAAAGTCAAATGATGAAGTTTTACTATTCATTGAAAAAAGTATGCGAATTATGGCGATTTTGAGAAAAACAAAAAGAAAAACGCATAATCAAATTTATTTTTTGTTGCGTTTCTTTTTTCCTTTAGTATAATTAGCCTTTCCATATCAGTTCTCTAATAACATCCACTTTGGCAGCAGCTTTCAAGTCTAGAATTATGTTGGTTCCTTTATAGATTGAATCCAAAGCAATATCTAGTTTTGACTTCCCTAAATGTAAAGGCTTGCGAAAACTTTGAAACAAAACAAGAAAATGCAAATAACCAGTATTTTCTCCTTTTGTCCAAAATATTTCCTTTTTTTTCCTTTTTTGTAGAGAAAAAATCTTATTTCATCAATATCTGCTTGAAATTCGACCACTTTGAACATGTCTTGTTTGTTAGTTTAAAGTGTTTTTATTATACTGAGTACATTTAATTCCACAGAGATACTTCGTTCGCTTATAGGATGGAAATGACAAGCAAATGCTACGTAATGCGGGTTTATTTTCGTTGATGTATCTAATTCCACAAAATCAAAAGGTAGAAAATGTTTTAAATACATGTCGGAATGAATTTTGATTATTTTTAATTGAGAGGGGTCAAATCAATTTATAAAGAATGTGCTCACCCAAAGCTTGAATTAAAGCCTAACATCAACGTCGCATAGAAAGGGCTTTTCTCGCAATGCAAGTGCTTGTGACATTTTGTTCCGCTTTTGAAAAGCAGGAATACAAAGTTGTTGCAACGTTTTGGGTGGTTGGGTACGTGAATACATACATCTTTTCAGACCAATGCAAGCATGTTCTAAAGGGTACATAACAAGTCAGTAGTGGGTAACCACAGTATGTGACCTTGCGATCGTGTCGTTTGTCGTGATATTAATTAGTTTCGGCTTCCTACGTGCCGTGAAATGTCCGAGTTTGAAAAAAACTATGAAATGCGTTCCAAAAGCTTGGTTCCTTACATTTTTAAAAAGACGGGGCATACTAATAGAATAGAGAACGTTACGATGAAACGTGTTTTATAGTGTCCCTATAGACAAACTTTATAAACATGTTGAAATTTAACTCGAGTTTCACGTGCATGAAATTTACGCAGCGTCAACGTGTTTAACGTTTTGGCTATGGTGCTGTAAAATGTTCCAGAATTATTAACTCTAATTTCTTCTATTCACGTTTAAAAACTTGTAGGAGATTCATTTCATATATCTTTATTTCTCATTACATCTCATAACATCTTGATTTAAAGCTATGGAAACTCTGCGTTTTTAAATGTACTGAGTATATTTTTGCCAGAAACAGGTTGCAGCAGTTGGAGCACCTAACCATTGATTCCCTGTGTTTCCACCACAATTACTTAAGAGATATAGGTCAGGATATATGAAGGAAATAGATTTGATTCGATTTACTGGGGTTTAACCCTTTTCAGCCCATTCTTAGACTGGTCCAATTTGAATGCTGCTGCAGACGACAAAATGTATTTTGATAAAGTTGTGATTTGTATACAATATAGCATAGAAAAAATTGAGGCAAAATGAGAAAATGCTGATTTTCAGCATTTACTTCTTTTGCTTCAATGTTTTCCCAATTCTATTTTGGCAGGGACATCAAAACCAGTTCTTGTTTTGGAGAGGGCTATTGGGGTTTTCAACTGCTTCGGTCATATCGCAGCGGCTGGAACACCTAACCATGGATTTTGGTCGTTTTTCATGTAACAGTTCTACCACAACACCATAACGGAGCCTCCAGCCGCTCGCCCAAATTGTTTATGATTGAAATTGAATAGAAAAAAATTGAAGCAAAAAGATTAAATAGTGATCATTATCATTTTCCTCTATTGCCTCAAAGTTTTACCAAGCCTTTTTCTGTTGGTAACATCAAAACCAGGCCCCGGCTCGTAAAAAACTTAAGTACATACTCATTAGAACATGCTCAACTTCAAAGGAAAACTCTCCAACGTTGAGGGGTATTCAATTGAAGTTCATGTGGATTTCGTGCGATTTGAGCACGGGTCTCAGATTTGAGCATGAGAACATACTTAAGTTTTTTCGAGAAACCGGGGCCAGGTCTTGTTTGGAAAAGGGTTAAAAAGGCTATTGTACCTAACTTGCTTTCCTGGCTTTCTCACACCACTCTCCATTGAAATAGCATTTCAGAGCCTCATAGGGTGATTATTTTGATAAAAAGGGTTTGGGAAAACATTGAGCTTAAAGCAGAAAATGCTGATAAAAGTATTTTCTCCTTTTGCCTCAATATTTTCTGTTACATTGTTCAAAAGTCCCATTTTTAACAACACAAATGTTGGATGATGCTAATAGACACAGTCACTAATATCAAAGAGAAATTGTGAGAGATGTCTTCCTCACCCATTATTGGGCTTGAAAAGAATCAAAGATTTCAATTTTTCATAAAGCTTTACATATATACTGAGTACATTTAATTCCGCAGAGATACTTCGTTCTCTTATAGGATGGAAATGACAAGCAAAGGCTACGTAATGCGGGTTTATTTTCGTTGATTTATTTAATTCCATAAACTCTTAAGGCAGAAGATGCTTTAAATACACATCGGAATAAAATTGATCATTTTTAATTGAGATGGGTCAAATCAATTAATAACAAGTGTGCCCACCTAAAGCTTGAATTAAAGTCCTACATCGTCGTGGCATAGAAAGGACTTTTCTCGCAATGAAACCTCTTGTGACATTTTGTTCAGCTCTTGAATAACAGGAATACGAAGTTTGTGCAACTTTTTGGATGGTGGGGGCGTAAATACACGCATCTCTTCGGGTCATTCCAAGCCTGTTCTATAGGGTACATAACAGACCAGTAGTGTGTGACCACAGTATGTGGCGGAGCCATCGTGTCGTTAGTCGTGATATTAATGAGTTACAGCATCCTACGTGCAGTGAAATGTCCGATTTTGAAAAACCTAGCAATTGCGTTCAAAAAACTTGGTTCCTCACATTTTCAAAAAGACGATTCATACTGATAGAAATGAGATTCTTTCGATAAAACTTGTTTTATAGTGTCCTTATAGACAAACTTTATAAACATGTTGCAATTTAACTCGAGTTTCACATGCACCAGTTTTACGCAGCGACAACGTGTTTTAACGCTATGGCTAAGGCGTCGTAAAATGTTCGAGGTTTACTAACTTTATTCTTTTCTATTCACGTTTAAAAACTTATGGGAGATTCATAACACATATTTCCATTTCTTATAACATCTTACAACATCTTGATATAAGGCTTTGAAAACTCTGCGTTTTTAAATGTACTAAGTATAATACAGCATTTCACTGCGCATTCAATTTTAAACTTCTCTACCAGACCTAACAAAATTTTAACTTGTCTTTCATGATTAATCCTACGCTTACAAATATATACAAACGTTTGAATTGGCTATAATTTGGTATCATACCGTATCATATTACGGATTTCATTTAACCTGACAATGACCTTTATTCAACATATGTTCATATTTCGCATAAGGGCGTAACATTCTTCAAAAAGACTTGAATCATATTATGCAGATATAACAGGTTTACAAGAAAATATTACTGAATACAGTGAATTGTTATTTAAAGAATACCCAGGCGTGTAATTAATGATAATAAAAGTTAAAGCCAGGGTTGCCACTAGTCAGAGGAAATAAAATTCCCTGCCAAAATTACAAAACTCCCAGACATGTTTATTCGAGGTAATTACGTGGTACCTCGCGATATTTTGAGACAATTTCCCCCAAAAGTCGCTGTTGAAATCATTAATTATATGACATTGCAACTTATTCTTTCAACATTCCATGAAAATTCCCAGACATTTGCCTGTATTTTTTACATTTCCCTGACAGTTCACAAAATTTAGCGACATTGAGAAAATTTAAATTTCCCTGACTTCTCCCCGACGCGTGGCAACCCTTGAAGCAGCGTCATGTGAATGAGATCTGTAATACTAGGCTATTCATTTTCATGTTTAAACTTTTCCCAAACAACAAAATTTTAGGGTGGACCAATTAAAAAGCTGCTGGGTATAACAAAAGTAATGCAGATTCAAATAGATTTTGTGTACAATATAGCTAAGAAAACATTGAGGCAAAGGTAGAAAATGTGTTTAATCAGCATTTTCTCCCTTTGTCTCAATGTTTTCCCAAGCCTTTTTTTGAGGGATGTCAAAACCAGGTCTTGTTCAATGGGAAATTTGATTTTATTGGGGTTTTACGCCGCTTTCAATTGCTGTAGTCATATCATGACGGCTGGAGCACCTTTCCGTGGCTTTCTGGTATTTCTCTCACTAGTACCACCACAAATTTCAAATCGAGCCTCCATCTACTCTCTCACATAGATGATTCAGTGTTCCCAAAAAAACCCAAATGGGGGTTTTGCACCCCCAAAATTGAATCTTGCACCCCTAGTTTTTGCAGGCAGCCTTCTATGTCTCATATAGAGGGGGTGCAAGTATGCTGTAAAATGACTGTTTTCACCCCCAGATTTAAAAGTCAGTGGGAACCCTGATGATTTACACCCATTGATGAGAGACAAATAACTCTTGTCAAATGTCAGAATGGATACTGGCTGAGACGGGGTTCGAACTCGCGAGCCCTGAAGTGACTGACTCCAACATTACCGACTTATCTATCGAGGCTCGGCTTGTTTGGAAAAGGGTTAAGGTAGCCCACCCCAGGCACCCCTTATCAGATTCATGAATACGACTTCCAAGTTATTCAGGCAACATTGTAAACGTTGGATAATGAAAGCGTACATCGCCAAATGTTTACAACATCCCATGAATATGTTCAATTAGTAATGAATGTTTACTTTACGATGTCATATGAAACATTCCAACATTGCATGAATCTAATTGGGGTGGACTACCTTTAGGTCAAAATCAGTATTGGACTGTCCTTAGATTCAAAGCTATTATGCCTGTAAATGATCTACTCTGAGCTCCTTTTAAAATTTTCTAAAACAAAAAAATAAGCTATCATGTTCAGCACACATAAATCATGAAAAACATTGAATGAAAAATGAAAATGCAGGTAACCAGCTGCTGCTTCTTGTTATGGGATTTTTTTTCGTGAAAAGTCAATGACAGTTTGGTACACCATTGAACTTCTTTTTCTTCTGGGTAAAGTCAATGCAAAACTGGTTGATCCTTGATCCAAAGACCCTACGTCACTATTGTTTCTTTGTACAAGTTGTCCCTTTGGTTGATAAATTCTGTGGTGACTCGCGCATGTAGTAAAGCTTTTTCTCGTAACGTCGTCGATATAAGGTAAATTCCCTTCTTGTTCAATTGGTGCACATCATTCATAGTCAATTAGGCTCTCGTCCACATCTAGAAGGAAATAATAACGTTCATGTATAAAAATAAATCGGTCTTACCGTTTATTTGGGTTCAAAATAAAACGAAGCTTGGTTAATCTGCAAATAGACAAGGTCGCGAAAATACATGACAAACCGAAGCTTTGTTATCAAAATACACCATTTGAAGCACGGAACAGTATCAACAACCGCTATTCAAATACCGAAATTGATATGGAAAACGATTACTATTGAATTAACCAATAAATACCTTTATTTTACACCCGAAAGTAGTAATCCAATCAAATCACCCCATTCGTACCACGTGAGTATTCAATACCTAGATCCGTATTGCATGCACGAGATAATTGCGTGGACGCACGGGATTCTCGATATTCCAAAGCGGCTAGATCGATATTGTACGATGCACCGGTTGAACCGTCCAAATATGCATTGCACTCATTTGAACCCTACAAATATCGATTGGACCGTACAAATATGGGTTTTTTCCCAAATCGAGGCTGCGATACAAAATATTCATTCGCATCGAAGAGTAATCTCCCTTAGTAGAGTTCTCGTCTGCAAAAGCAAAATTGTGCATTAGAGTTGAATGTTTGTTTCAACATGATATTTTGAATTCACTGTCCTAAACAAGACCTAGCTTTGATTCTGTGATTGAAAAAACACATTGGGAATACATTAAGGCAAAAGGAGAAAATGATTTCAAACATCACCAAAGAGATTATTTTCATTTCAAAACATTTCTGAATTGAAACACATTTAATTTGCAGTAATGATAAAAATCACACTTAACCCTTTCCCAAACAAGACCTAGATTTGATATCCATTAAAAGGTCTGATAAAAAATTCTAAGAGAAAAGGAGATATGCCGTTTATCAGCAATTTCTCCTTTTCTGTCAATGTTTTCATTGTTGCTTTACGCATGTCATGTTATATAGTTTATATGACAAATTTCATGTACATTTCGCACTATCATATGACGGTCTATTCAATCTTTTGAGACAAACATAAATCGATATATATATAGATTTAATGTCAGATGCCATGTATATTTTACAGTGTTAGAAATGTACATGTAGCCTACATTTTTTTCATGACATAGGCCTATGTTGTTTTCTTCCTTTTATATTTCACGTTGGAATTCTATTTAAAAGTAATTAGATCTAGATCTTAATTTTTATACAAAATTAATCTTTGTCATGTTTTGTGTGAAAAAAAAATGATGTGAAATAAAGAGGTCATTTAACATGTTAAATAACCTCATATTATCCATGATGAAAAGGTCGGGGTTCCCCGTTCCCGTATTTACAACTATTCCGGTTTATCCTCTAATGACGTCATCACAAGGGAGGTAATTTGAAAACTCTCTTAAATGAAGGCGTCTATATTAAAACTAACAAATGTGTGCTAAAATTCCTTTCCCTTTGAGTCTAAAAAAAGCAATGCACTAAACAACAGTGCATATTCTAACCGTCCCGTGATGTTCTGATAATTCTAAATAATTTCCAGGAATATGCATTTAAAGCTTTATAAATTTAAAGCTTTGTAAATACTTGATATGATATCAAAACAATAATTTCTAATACAAAATCACATTTATGTGAAAAATAATTTTACACTATTTGTTTTAGCTAAATAAATAAGTACGTTATTGGGTATTTCAGGAGGCATTTATGAAATATGCACCGAATGACCTTTGACCTTGATTTAAACAATTCTAAAATTTTCTATTTTGTTATCCACCCTAAATTTATTAGTTAAATTATGTACATTAAAGTGATATACTTAAACATTTTATAGGAGAAATGTTGTAAAAAAGTTATAACCGAGGACCAGGCAATTAGACTATAGTACAAATTGTCTTCGTTACGAGCATGTTCTATAATCTGGTTCTATTTTCAATTTTTGACCAAACATTCACAATTCTTTTAATCAGTACCCTACCGTATTTTTCTAACATCGTTCTTTCTTCTATAAAGGCACCTCTATTTTGAAGATCGACAAATTTCAAGCCCCTTCTGTAATGGTGCAAAAAACCGATGTATGGAATGACTTTGTAACAAGCCAATGTACAAGGTTTATGAATATGCAGACATACTGGTGCATTTGTTCGAATCATGTACTTTGCGCGAGGACCATGTGGGTAAGTATGACCTTCCCGTTGCAGCACAAGAAGTGACCGTATTCCATACTTCATCGCCGTATCTTTCTCTGAATATTCCATGTCATTAGCAAGGTTTTTGTACGGAAAAAAACAATTTCTAAACGTGTATCCGTCTGCCTCTGGCATCTTCTTTAACATGTCATACCACGTTATATCCCCAGCTGCATGGGGAACAATGAATTCATCCAGGTCAGTTACAACTACAAACTTTGAATTGTCTTTGCATCGATACCAACAATCATTATATACGTGATGTTGACCAAAGTAGTGAAGGGGCAGTGCAAACCTTCCTTTCTGCTTCATTGGAAGCGGCCATTGATGTATTTCAATAAAATTCATTTCCTGGTAATGTTTTATAACTTTGAACATGTTATTGGCAAGTGAAAAATTATAGAAGATAAAGTGGTCTGCGCCAAGGATCCTATTCATCTCTATCCATTCCACGAGTTGTTCAGGGTGCCTGTATTCGCTATGAAATGGACTAACGCACATGGTGAAATTCCTTGTGTAGTTTGCCTTTCCAATACTTTTAACTCGGATTAAATTGTTGGCAGCTTTGTGTCCTTGGCCAAGGACAAGCGACACGGCGAATGGTGGACGTTCGTCAGGTAGTCGGCAGAAAATTAAACAAGGAACGTGATTTCTGAAATTAAAAAAGAAAGGACACGATTCCAGAATAATCGAACCTTAGCGTGACAAATGCTTGAAATCCAATTGATGTTGTTTTCACGAAGTCCTGATAGCCACGAACAGGCCAAATAGATATTATTTTATTTGGGCAATTAATTCAGAAGACAACCTGGTTAATTTAGACTCTGATCGCATATTTTTATCGACAAATTGTGAAACTTGAACATATGTTTTGATTCAAAAGATTTGCATTTTAATAGATCACTTTATAGTCTGATCTATACTTCAACCTGACAAGACGTGTTTTTCTGTGCTCTGAGACTTTTTAAGAAAATATGGATTATTGTTGATTTTACATTTATGAAACTGATATGTGCATAAATCGCATAACTTTGTCTTACCATCTGTGATAATATACTCATTGAAATCTTTTTAGTTTTTGAAATAAATTGGAAAATTGATTAAATATTTTGGAATAATATCAGATATTACTGAACAATTTCAGACAGGAATTGGCTTATAATACCTTACATAACTGTGAAATTTTTACCAATATACACTTTCAATAGACAGATGACAAATATTTCTCAAACACACTACTAACAATCCAATCATGGATCTAAATACCTCCTTAGAAAGTGTTAATGACTTAACATGCTCTAATTTGGAAGAGGATTATCGTGACCCAAACAATGGTGTACTTTATGACATTGTTATAAATGAAAATACATTTTGTGTGTCGGTTACCTTTTATAACAAGAACACAAAAAAAAACAAAAGTTACAGTTACTTAAAGAGCTCTACCCATTTACAATAAAAAAAAAGATGGAACTGGCGTATCCTCAACACTTGAACTTGATTGGAAGAAAGTTGTAATTACATTGTACAAGACACTGAAATGTTAATTCAGGGATACGGTTGCATCGCATGGGAAAGGCAAATATTTCGTCAATTACCACGAAAGCTCAACAATAACACAAATGCTCCAACAAACCAAAATGTCTCTCGCCCAAGTAGACACACAGACACATTAGACCAGAAAAAAAACAAACGTTTTATGTCAACAGTATCCTCAATACTTTTTGGTAATCCGGAAGAAAGAACACGGTTCAAGATTGGAAAAAGATTTCCAGAAAGCAAGGAAACGTGCTAAGAAAAGAGGACAGTTTGAGGTAGATATGAAGCAGTTTAGAAGCCGCTTGGACTCAAATTTCAGTGTGAAGAAAAATCAAACAGTGCTTACTCCTGCCATTGTCACTCAAGTTGAACACAAACAAGTGCTAACGAAATCTTCATCACAAACAAACAAACCGTCACCCTCTTCGGAAACAAATTGTAATAACCAACCATCCCAGCAAATAGCTACATAATCATTTCAAGATCACTATCATTCAACACCAATCCATAAACATGATAACACCGAATCAAGAAGTTTCCTTGCCTCAGTCTCGAAAGTGATATTTAAACCAACAATAGGAAGAAGCTCATGGGGACCTTTCATCAAACCATCTAGCAAATCTCCTTTAATAGTACTCGATAGGACAACTAATCAAGTACACACTGAAGTATCTGGTCTGCACCCACAACATGGAACTGATGAAACTGACTATTCCATAACCAAACTGAAAACCGTTTTATTTCACACCCGAAAGTAAACTGACATGATTTAAAAACGCAAAAAAGTACTTTTACAAATGGTATCTCCTACATCTTACAAAACCGATGTATAGCCATGTAAAATTGTAAATGTTACAATTGTTAACATAACAGGACAGAAAATGACTTTTAAAGCCACGAATAATGCCTGAATGGACGTCATATTATGCCAAAATGCACGTTGAGTCAAGAGAATGGCATCGAACAGGACGACGACAGCAATCCCCGTGTTTTCACAGGCGATTTATCACCATGTCGCCATGTATAGGCCGCCCGCGATTACCAACCATAGAATTTGCTGTAGACTGAGCCGTCACAAATCTGTTGCGTTAGTGACGTTAACGTATACAATTATGTTGAGATACAGTTTTAACAAGCAGCTGACAGGGACGTGGGTGGTCTGTAAATCTTTCCGTGTCGTTTACACGCCTCATGAAACTTGGAACCGTCGATTTGGCTACATTAAAACGTCTAGCTACCTTCATTTGAAAAACACCGCAAACCAAAAGCCAAAAAACTCGGTTCCTTTTTCGCAAAGTAAGCCTCAGCATTTTGTACACCATTTTCTTTCGTTGTTCTCCTATGTTTTCAACAAGTAAATCAAAGTGGCAATTTGTACACAAAAAATCTTAGTGAGATAACACGTGTTCTGAATGCACGAGACACACGAGCATTTAGAGATGAGCGATTCAGATGTCTGGATAGTTTACAGAAAACACGACAAAATTGCTAAGGTGTGAAGCGTATACATTTTCTCATAAATGTCCCCAAATATGATGCCGATCAAGGCAATAGGAAAGGAATGGTTAATGAAAACGTGTTTTGCTTTTTTAAATCGTGTCAGTTTAGTAAACCATTTAAATCACCCCATTCGTACCACGTGAGTATACAATACCTAGAGCCGTATTGCACGCACGAAATAATTGCGTGGACGTACGGGATTCTCGATATTCCAAAGCGGCTAGATCGATATTGTACGATGCACTGGTTGAACCGTCCAAATATGCATGCACTCATTTGAAACCCTACAAATATGCATGCACTCATTTGAACCCTACAAATATGGATGTTTTCCCAAATCGAGGCTGCGATACAAAATATCCATATTCGCATTGAAGAGTAATCTCCCTTAGTAGAGTTCTCGTCTGCAAAAGCATACATGTAATTGTGCATTAGAGTTGAATGTTTGTTTCAACATGCTATTTTGAATTCACTGTCCTAAACAAGACCTAGCTTTGATTCTGTGATTGAAAAAAAACACCATGGGAATACATTAAGGCAAAAAGAGAAAACGATTTTAAACATCACGAAAGAAATTATTTTCATTTCAAAACATTTCTGAATTGTAGCGCATTTAATTTGCAGCAATGATAAAAATCACACTTAACCCTTTCCAAAACAAGACATAGATTTGATACCCATTAAAAGGCTTGACAAAAAAGTTCTCAGAGAAAAGGAGATTTGCCGTTTATCAGCAATTTCTCCTTTTCTGTCAATGTTTTCATTGTTGATTTACGCATGACATGATAGTTAGTTTATATGACAAATTTCATGTACATTTCACACTATCATATGACGGTTTATTCAATCTTTTAAGACAAACATAAATCGATAAATATAGATTTAATGTCAGATGCCATGTATGTTAGAAATGTACATGTAGCCTACATTGTTTTCATGACATAGGCCTATGCTGTTTTTCTTCCTTTTTTATTTCACGTTGGAATTCTATTTTAAAGTAATTAGATCTAGATCTTAATCTTTATACATAATTAATCTTTGTCATGTTTTGTGTAAAAAAAATGATGTGAAATAAAGAGGTCATTTAACATGTCTTTGTACAAAACCGAATTCTATTGGATTCGTACTTTGCAGAACAAGTCTATATTTAGACTCGCCTATCGGCTCGTCCAAATATAGCCTTGTTCTGCAAAGTATTCATCCAATAGAATTCAGTATTGTACAAAGACATGTTAAATAACCTCATAATACCAAATGAGAATAGTCTCAATCAAAGTTGTGACACTAAAGATATGAGCTTTTCAGATATTGATATTAGTGCTGATAGTAAAATTGAAGAAAGCCATAGGATGCCACCATTACAAAGTAATGGTCAAATAATTAATAGTACCAATAGAAAAATGTACCAACACTACACAATCAGTTTTGTCTGGGAAATGCAAAAAGGTTCAAAAGCAGTCTAAACAGATCCACTCCTTAAACGATAAATTGAAATGCACAAAATGAAATTAGAGCAGTAACAATCAGATAGTACTTTCAGTAATCCAAATGCCTGATAGCAGAAAATTCTTTGCTGAAGAAAAAATAGCTGATCTCAGGGCAGAGTCTTTGATCAAGGATGAAGAAAACAAAAACTTAAAAACTGAAATAAAAGCACTTAAACAAAAAATTAAGACCAAAAATCAAACCGCACCACAATCATGTACTTGCTCTCAGATTGATATCAGTTCAATAAACACATGCATATCTGCAATGTAATCTGAAATATTAGGCTTAACTAGACAAGTTACAGAGGTTATCAATGAGCTAAAACTAACAGCAAAACGTACAGAATTTCTGGAGCTTAAGCAAATGGTTGCAGAAAACCAACAGCACAAAGAAGAACCTCGCCAAATAAAAATACCAGGGAAAATGACTGTACTATAACATTAGCAGAATCAGACCCTATACTAAACGATTCTTCGAATGAGAAAGCAAATCATCCTGTTAGGACACCATCAACAAAACATACCCAACTTACGATAAAACAGTCAAAACTAACGCCAATCCAGACCCAATCCACACCAAAGCATTCACAACCTAAATCCTAACAAACTCGAAACAACAGCACATCTCCTAAAAACATCAGTTCTTATTCTTGGCGACTCTGTCACTAGAGACATCGACCCTTTTAAAATGTCTGATGACAGTTTGAAAATAAGGGTCAAATCTCATCCCGGTTCTACAGTGAATGACATCACCAAAAGTGTACGTGCACGTAAAGTCACACATGACTTATCATCATATGATATGTTTGTCATTCATGCCGGTGTAAATGATGTATCAAATGCTACCAGATGTGCTAAAATTTGTCAATATTACACAAATCTAATAGCTGACTTAAAGGAGATACATAGAACATCAAGCATTGCCATCTCCTCCATTCTTAAGGAAAAAACATAACAAGCTCTCGCTCCCATATATTGAACATACAAGCACAGAACTGAAAGAGCTATGTCACAAGCAGGTCTAATTTTCATTGACCATACAACTGCATTGACTGACAAAGAGGGTTGCTCAATTAAAATGATATTTAGAGATGAGATACACCTATCTAAAAGAGAAATCTCAATCTTTGCTAAAAATATCAAAACTGCAATCTTTACTGTCTTAAATAAGACAGTCAAACATTCAAGCCAAACAAGTAATGTAAAATTTCAGAAGGCCAGACATCACAAACACAGGAAACACCCAAATCACCACCATCACAAATACTTCAATCATTATCGCAGCCCAAGATGGATAATTCCACAATAGCCTCCATACTAACTCATGAAAATGACACCACTCAAAATTCGCAACAAGACAATGAACAAGCGAGAACCAAGATTTTTACACAACAAGGTCTAAATTGTTTTCATTTGAATATTCATTACCTCTGTCCATAATTTGACGAACTTAATTTTTTACAGGAAAATGAAAAGGTCGACATTATGTGTATTAGTGAAAAAATTTTGACTGATAAACTCTATGACAGTGAATTTCAGTTACATGACTATAATCTGTTCAGAAAGGATAGACCTACACATGGTGGGGGTTAGTTTACTATGTAAGTATCAGGTTTACAAAGACAAGATCTTGAAAGACCTAACATAGAGGCTATTTGGCTTGAGATAAGAAATTCAAAGCAAAAACCATTTGTTCTAGGTCATATATATAGACCTCCATCAGCTACCAACACTTGGATAGATGAAATAGAACAAATTCTTGAACTGCTATACTCCCAAAACAAAGAGATAATACTGATAGGGGATTTTAATTTTGACCTCTCAAACACTAGAACTTGTAATCAAACTTGGAATGCTGTTATTAGTGCATTCAATTTCACACAATAAGTGCAAGAATCCACAAGAGTCACAACTAGTTCTTCAACTATTATAGATCATATCTATACAAATCAACCATGTAATATCACAGATATTAAAGTCCCAAAGCTTTCAATCAGTGACCTTTATCCTGTATGCTTCACGTCCAAACTCAGTAATAATTCTAAATCAGGACCAGTACATAATTTCATCAGCTACAGAGATGTCAAAAACTTAAACGAAACAACCTTTAAAAATGTCTAAATGAGCAACCATGGTCAATTATTGGAATTTATGATGATGTTGATGACTCTTTAGACTGTTTCAATAAAATGTTTACCGATGTGTTGGATATTCTTGCTCCCTTGAAGCAAAACGTGTTAACCCTATTCCGGACTTTTGGGGTCCATTGGACCCCAAGGGGTATTTTGGGTATATCTACGGTGTCATTTAAAAAGCTACAGCATTTGTATTTCAGGTTATCTATACCAGTCCATCGATGGTTCTTGGCACAAAATATTTTCCATGTACACTGAAGGGTTTTCATACTATAGTCAAAAAGAAGCTTGGGGTCCATTGGACCCCAGTTGGGGTCCACTGAACCCCATATAGGATTATATGGGCAATAATGAAGAAATGTTTATATTTTTCCACTCTAACTGAACTAGGAATGTACTCTGTTGTACACATTATTAAAATAAGTGTTTGAACTAGTGTTTTACTTACCTAAATGGTGTAGAGATAGTTTCGCAAAGTTAGGACATCAAAAATAAGCAAAATCTGAGATTGACAGAAGAACGAATACAGAAAATCAACAAACTTATATATATGAATAATGATTCCAAAAATGTATTATCCTCGGTCAATTAAATGTACATGCGAAATTTCATCTTGATCTGATCTATACAGAAACAATTATTCAACTTCAAAGTAAAAATTTGCTTCTAGTGTCAATTTACCCCACCCACTTTGTTAGCCATCATCTCCAAAAATAAGCCCTCTTCAGAATTTTTACACATACAAATTAATGATATTATGTAACCCTGTCAATGCGCAGAATTTAAAGAAAATCTATTTTTGAGCCCTTGTTGCAACCCATCCTTTCAAGACTATAGGCCTTGTGGTTTGGGAGAAAATGACTTTTTTTGTAATTTTGAACAGACTAGAAGGTGAACAGATGGACAAACAGACAGACGAATGACAGTGTACGGTCACAGTACATAAACCTCGGCACTTTGTGCTAAGGTAAGCTAATAAATCAATGTAATTTAACAATTCTTATTGACACATTATTTGCATTTTGCATGCATTTTTGTAATACCTTTAACGTAAGTTTAAGTCACCAACCGGAATAAGGTTAAGCACACTAATCGTCCTGAATGGTATAATGGAGAAATATCATACGCATCAAAACAAAGGGATAAGACTAAATTACAGAAGAACATGAATCGGTATAGGTTCTGACGCAATAAGACAAAGTATCTCATCAGGAAAGCAAAGAAGTCCTTTTTCCTAAAGTCTATCAGTGAAAATAAACAAAACGACATCGTATTGTGGTAACACCTAAAAGAGGTATCTGGAAAAATAAAAACAAAAAAATGCTCTAAGCATTCATGATGATAATGGCGACTCCATTACGGATACAAAAAGAGCCGCAGACATATTTTATACACATTTTTCAAACATATTTAAAGTACCTGACCACAAAACAAATGTCCTAGCACAAGACGATAAATCAACAATACGGTCTTTTGTCCATAAGCAAATGCCCGACAAGGAAATATTCAATATTTCACGTTTCTGAGGATTTTGTTTCAAAACAACTTAAACACCTTGAACCTAAAAAATCAACTGGCTTAGATGGTATTGCAGCAAAATTTCTTAAAATTAGCGCAAATATTATTTTCAAATCTCTAACTCTCATTTTTTTACCAAATTATCACTCGTTGTAAATTTCAGCTTTTAAAGTTACCTAAGTTATTCCAATTTACAAAAAAGGTAAAAATGTGACAGATATAACTACAAGCCGATATTCATACTTCCTATTCTTTCCAAAATTCTTGAAAAACATGTCAGCAATCATTTGAAATACATTCTTGAAAATAACAGTTTGATCCACAAAACTCAATCTGGATTTAGGTCAAACCATTCTTGCGAAACTGCTTTAACTGCTAATATGTAAATAGGCAAAGCCTTAAGACGGGCGAAATAATTTACTTGTCCTACCTTATTTTAGTTGGCCTACTGTACATCACACCAGATTTCTTTGCTGCAGTGTCCGGACTGTCATGGCTACAAGATAAAATAAAACTTCTTTAATATGTAATTATGTAATCAATATTTGTGTTGTTGATAATCCATAACTTTAACACATTGACATAGACATTTCCTGCAACTCCATTTATAATGATAATGGCTTGTTATAAAAGAAAGAAAAATCTTATAAATAGATCTAGCAGTTCAATATGATTGATTTCCATTTTAGCAGACTGAAATAACAACATGAAATGTCCAGAATTACCTGTCACAATGACTGCCGTGATCCACTTTTTTTCTATATAAACTTATATTCTTTAACTTAATTACTTTTTTATCTATTTAAGTACAGCTCCGGCTAAGGACCATGCAATAGGCGGTTCATCCATAGAAACAGAATTGGTTTATATGCACCTCAGTGCAACCCTTTTGTGACCAAAAGTCGAAAGCTGAAATATTTCCTGAATCCGTTGATTGTTACCATGGTAACCAAGGATTTTCATTTTCAGCTCCATTCTATGCTTTCCAAATGCGAAAATACTGATTTTTCAGTACTTTGATATACCAAGAAATACAAGTGGTGCTTATAAATTATTTATTTAATAGTTTAGTTATGTAGATTCATCCTAGATAGACAAATTGCAACAATAAATAACAAAATTTTCAAACTCTTACACACACACCATGCTAGTGAAGGTGGGTAGGGTAACTGGTATACAGTTTTAGGGCAAAATTCTGAAATTTGGCTATTTTCAAAGTAAATTATCTCTCAAGACCAGAAAGATTTCATGAAATGGTGTATTAGGATATATAAACTGACCTCTATGCTTAAACATGCAAGAAAGAAACCCGTGTGTTTTTTCCTTATTTTCCATATAAATACATTAAGGTAGTGCATCTGTTCTCAGAATCTAAAAAAATACGAACTTATGCACTTTTCAACCAAGTTTTTCTTCCAAGACCAACATAAACTAAGAAAGTGATGTTTTTGATCAAATAAACTGATGTCTAAACTTAAACATAAAAGAAAGAAACCTATGTGTTTTTTTTCTCATTTTCAATATATATGCATTAAGGTAGTACAACCGTTCTCAAAATCTAAAAAAATGCGAAATTATGCACTTTTCAACCAAGTTTTTCTCCCAAGACCAACATAAACTTAGAAATTGATGTCTTTGATCAAATAAACAGATGTCTAAACTTCAAAACGAAAGAAAGAAACTTGTGTGTTTTTCTCTTATTTTCAATATATATGCATTGAGGTAACACATCCGTTCTCAAAATCTAAAAAAATGTGAAATTATGCACTTTTCAACCAAGTTTTTCTCCCAAGACCTACATAAACTAAGAAAGTGATGTCTTTGATCAAACAAACTGATGTCTAAACTTAAACATGAAAGAAAGAAACCTGTGTTTTTTTCTTATTTTCAATATATACGCATTAAGGTAGTACATCCATTCCCAAATTCTAAAAAAATGCGAAATTATGCACTTTTCAACCAAGTTTGTCTCCCAAGACCAACATAAACTAAGAAAATGATGTCTTTCCACAAATAAAGTGATGTCATATTTTTAGCATAAAAGAAAGAAACATCCATCCCCCCCTTTTTTTCCATATAAATGCATTAAGGTAGTACAGTCTCAAGATCTAAAAAAAAAGTGAAATTATGCATTTTACAAATTAATTTTTCTCCCAAGACCAACAATAAATTTATGTCATTACTTAAACATGAAAGAAAGAAACCTGTGCGTGTGTGTTTTATTTTTATTTTTTACTTTTTTATCTATAAATGCATTAAGGTAGTTCAACCATTCTCAGAATCGATTAAAATAAAGAATTTTTAGTAAATATACACTTTTCAACTTACAGTTTTTGTCCCAGGACAAGCATAACCCTTTTCCAAACAAGACTGGGTTTTGATGTCTCTGAGAGAAAAGCATTGATACAAAAGAAGAAAATGCTGATGATCAGCATTTTCTCTCTTTGTCTCAATATTTTCTAAGCTCTAAAATACACATTTTCTACCTTTTATAATAAACCATTTTGTGGTCTGCAACTCATTTCAAATTAGACTGGTCCAAAATTTTGTCGTTCTGGAAAGGGATAAACATAAAAGTGATGTCATAGCACAGTTATACCGATATCTATTCTTAAACATGAAAGAAACATGTAGTTTTTTTCTTCATCTTTTCTTTATAAATGAATTAAGGTAGTGCAACTATTCTCAGAATTTAAATAATTGTACAATTATGCACTTTTCAACCAAATTGTTCTCACTAGACCAACATAAAATAAGGAAGTGATGTCTTTTATCAAGTAAACTAGTGTCTATGCTTAAAAATGAAAGACAGAAACCAGTGCTGTTATTGTTTTCTTATTTTGATTAAAAATACATTAAGGTAGTGCAGCCATTTTTAACATCTAAATATTTTAGCTACATTTCAACCAATTTTTTCTCAATACCAAATTAATGTATGAATTTAATGTATAGAGAGATGAAAATGATACCTACGCTTTAACAACAAAAATCAATGCCATATTTCTTCTTTTGAGTACATGTTTATTAAGGTAGTCAACCCCTAATGAGATTCATGCAACGATGGAATATTTCATGCTAAGTCTTATACATTTGTAATGCACTTGATCTCTACATAAACATTACAAATTAGAAAAAATAATAGATACCTTCTACAGCTTAATTTTCACAGTGTGCCCCAAAAGTTCTAAGTCTGATGACTCTCATTTGAGGTGGACTATCTTAAGGTATACGACCCATCAATAGAATCATAAAGATACATAAGTAACTATATATATTTAAAATCAGCATGGTATCCCGCATCTGATTGCCAATTTTTATAAACTTTGATCGTCTCGTTAGTGAAATTTTGATAATTTTATATCTTGCATCAGGGTCATACAAAATCATGAAATGCCAAACACCCCAAGTGAGCTTTTAAACACAAAAACTGCATGATTAAAAGCAATAAACACAAGTGTTTGCATCTAATCAATAGCTTATATTATCCCCAACAATGGACTAACAAGTAAATAAATAATAACCAGCAACAAAATATTTTTTTTTGCTTTTGTAATACATGGCTACCATACTTTCGACAGACTTTTCGGACGAATCTGAAACAATAGTCAATTTTAAATAACATTAATTCCAATGATATGTCAAAATGCATGGCACAAGAGGAAAATCATAATTTTCCTATGTGTATATTCTTTCAAATAAAGTGAAAGTTAACCAGTTTCGCCGTACACAAGTTTAAAAAAATCTCTTTGACTGAAACACCCCCTTTTTTACCACCGCCCGATTTCTTAAGGAAAATGGCACTCTTTGTTCATTATACTTAAATAAATTGTTCCATACGAATTTTACAGGTTTTTTATTGTTTGTATTGGAATATTTATACAATAGTAAATGTTACTATTAAAAAAACATATATATAAACAAAAAGGTTTATAAAACAAGAGTTGTCAGTGGACAGGATAGCACAACGAAAAAGGGTTGGATTGTGAAATTCTATAGGATGAAAAGAATAAAAAGTCTACCCAAATAGAAACTTGAAAGGGTAATGAATCTTTACCCAGTCTTTATCCTTAATAAGGAATATATACATGTCTGACCACAAGCATGTGTGCAAATTTTCAATACTTAAACAATGGTAAAGATAAAAAATGTTACAACTACATAATATCTGCATGTAAATCGTTAGCCAAACATGCCTATGTCGAAAATTGTAAAAGAATGACCCAGAAATCTGTGTGTCTAAGTGTGAGTTGAGGACGATGATATCATCACAAGAAACATTTTGGGGGAAAATAAAGCCAGGAATGTTGTAGAAAGATAGGTCTCTGCCAAAACTAGATCTTGTTTGGGAAAGGGTTAGGTGAACAAGCAACTTTTGAATATCAGTTTTCTGATGTCATGTTTGAATCATGTTTGCTGCCTTATTAGTAGCTAAAGAGATGGAAAAGACGAGACAGAAACACAAAAATATATAATCAAATAGAAATTCTACAGAGAAAATAATTACAACTGCTTGTATCAGTATTTGCTTCTTTTCTCTCATTTGTTTCTTTTTTCACGCAAACCTAGCGTAGAGAAAGCATCAGTTGGTCTTATCTTGTGTCTAGTTGTTTGGGAAAGGGTGAAACAGAAAGAAATGGCAAAGGTCAAGCTTACCTTTTCCAAAAGAAAAAGCCCAAATTACGGTAAACAAAGTGTCAAGTTATGGAACGAAATATTTATGGTGCGAATCAACCTCCAAATAGTGACATATTACGTCAGAGGTACGTAATTCTGATTCAGGGGA
Source organism: Fragum sueziense (assembly GCA_963680895.1). Taxonomy (NCBI): domain Eukaryota; kingdom Metazoa; phylum Mollusca; class Bivalvia; order Cardiida; family Cardiidae; genus Fragum; species Fragum sueziense. The sequence continues at coordinate 55,265 of CAVMGG010000331.1, forward strand.
GATCACTGGGTGCGCTGTAGTTGTTGATTTTGCAAAGGGAGGTCATTCTAAATGCCAAAATATTTTGATGTTTTCGTCTTTTGTTGTTTAATTTGACGTTTTTATAAATTCATCGGCTAGGATTCGTTGTAGAAACTGCTCGTATAAATTCAAATCTAATGTAGAAGTCTCTTTACAAAAAATGTTTTTAAAAAATTCCGTAAATCCGAACATGCTCGATTATTTCCGTTGTTGCGGAAACAGCCGACATTACACGAATTATTTAGAGCTAATGATGGGTCGTATTCCTTAACCCATTATCACATGATGACAAATTTTAACACCCTTTGACATAAAGGCTAAAAGTTTCATCTTGAAAATGAACAAACAATCCATTTCTTTATTTTCCACAATGTTTTTTATCCACAATTAAAATTGTAAAATTTCATTCACTTGAAATTGTCTTTTGCAACATATTTGACTTTGGACAACTTTAAAATTCTGCCATCTGGTAATGGGTTAATATAGTGAATATAATGCATATAAGAGGACATCAATCCATGATACTTCACATTTCTAGGCCTTGTATCCAACAATGACAAATATTAAATTTATCAATTAACATTCATATAAAAGTCTTGCATTAACCCTTTTCCAAACAAACCATCATTTTGATGTATCTTGTAGAGAAGGCTTGGGAAAAAAACACTTGTGACAAAAGAATATAATGCAGATACCAAGCAATTTCCTTTTTTTATCTGAACAGTTTCATTTCTTATTATAGCCTAACCAAAGACCATATTGAACATACATGTATTGTTATCTTAAGCATCTACGATAACTGAGAAAATGTTAAAAATGCTTTCCTACAATCCATTCAATAATTTTTACCATATGAGATAGCATTGTTATCATCCCCCCACAACTGAAGCTTAAGGGGTATACTGGAATAAGCCTTTTGGTCTGTTTGTTGGTCAGTCAGTTGGTAAGTTCCACAAAATCTTATTCATAAAAATCTTACAACAGTTTCTGTCAGTTTTGCTTCATACTAAGGAAAAGCATTTGTTCATAGGGACCTGTAGATGTGAGAGACACAATTTTCATGACAATTCCATCACAAATTATTGAGTTAAGGACCCTTATTTGGCTAAAAAGACTCTTGTCCACACAACTCCTACAGTTTATGTCTAATTTGCTTCATACTTGGAAGAAACTTGTGTTAGTTGGGATATGTAGATGAGAAGGACAATCTCGTTCTTTCACCATTTAGTCGTTGAAATAAGCTTTGACCTTGAAAACCTAACCATTCAGATCTTCAGCGCCCACACTTGCTGACAGCACAATGTTATAACTTTTCCCCCCAAATTCACTGTAAGGTGTGAAACTTTTATGGGACCACTGAACTATTATTATGTTCCATATCTAGAGACTTCATGGTATGTATTTCTTTACACGGCCATTTCCTTGAACAATTCAGTCTGTTGAGTACAACTACAATCTCTAGAATCTGTAACGTACAATTATGCTTCATTTTGTGGTATTTCATGAGCTTGTCAACAAGTGGATAAAGATGGAAATGTGTCAAATATTTAGATGATCTTGGCAGGCAGGCTGTTTGACTTTAATCATGTCTCACTCTGTCTTCTTCTGCTGTGCAGATAAGTTCTTCACCTGAAGATATAAAATTATTTTTCATTATCTCTTTCATGCAAATATTGCTTCAAGAATAGAAGGTCGGGAAATTGATACAATTAAATCTTAACAGATAGACAGGTCAAAAAAGAACAATATATGAAAAAATTCAAACAGCAAGTATGAAGAGCAATATGGCTAGATCATTCTCAATGAGGTAGTCATCCAGGCTAGCATTAACTAGAGGTAGCAGTCTGGTGTTACAATGAACTTAAAGATAAATGATCAGTAAAATAGACAGCAATATTATGAAATCAAAGCATATAATATATAACAAATTTTGTACCAGACATACCTGGCTGATATTCAGGACAGTTACATAATTTCAAGCAGAGATTCTACATCATAAAGGACTACCGGTACAGAGCCATCTGAAAGTAAATAAAGAACAGACTCATTATCTCAAAACAAGAAGAATGTCACTAAAATGACATTGAGATACATGGCAGTTTGAAATTATGGAACTTTGTTAAATTGCATCAAGAATTAATTTTAAAAAAGTTTTGCTCATTTTATACCTCACAATATTTCTGAAATATTCTATCATTATTTTTATTTTCTCTTGACAAGAGGGGATCTAGATTTTCAATTCAAAAAAGCAGTAATACCAGATAACCAGTGCCGAGACAAAATGATTATGCATATATCAACTTCAATGGGGTGAAAGCGTTTTGCTTAAAACTATAAATATAAATAAGCCAAAATATGGAATAAAACGGCCCATAAGGCTTTTGATACTAACAATAACATGGATGCAGATGTCAGAGCGTGTGACGTCAAAATTGGAGAAATGACCTCGAGCTTTGAAGACTAGGGGTCGCAATGACCAGACCCCCAAATTCTTATGCGCAGGGAACATCATGACTTTCATTAATAAGTGGTTTGGGGCACTTTTGGCTGAAAACTCAAAGACACAGACCTATGCATGACTGTCAGATTGTTGGTTACCAGTATTTTCTTCTTTTGCCTAAAGGTTTTCCTTAGCCTTTTCTATCAGGGACGTCAAAACCTGGTCTTGTTTGCGAAAGGGTTAAACCAGCCCATAAACTCAGAAAAACGGTAAAACCGACCCAGAATGCTCAAACCGGCCCCATAAATATAATCATAACTGATAATCATGATAATTATTGTCATAGAAAATTTGGGGCCAATTTTCACCGTTAGAAAATCTATCATGAGGCCAGTTTTATCGTTTTGGGGCGGGTTTAACAAGGTACAATTTGTTTTACCGTTTTGGGGCAGGTTTAACCATGGGCTGGTTTAACAAGGGACAGGTTTGACTGTTTCTATTGTGAAAAAAAAAGTTTTTACGTGGAGTAATCAGTTGTCTCCAAATTTCAATGACCAAAGACTTTTAGCAAAATTATTTAGATGCATGTGGAATGATACTCAGATTGTAAACACTTTTGAAAATAACAAAGCTATCAAAACCATAGGACCTATCGAATGCATGGGAGGAAAGGATATTTCTGTTTTTCTACTTTCACTTTGAAATACCATCATACATTATACACATTTGACTGAATTACAGTCACGAGTTACCAAACATACTATGATGTATTTCAAGTAGTGTGAAACTAAAATAGTTTGTGATAGAAAGATATCCACAGTACATACTTTCGTGGTCTAGCCTGATGCACAGGTAAACAACGAGCAATGTTGGTTTTCTCATAAAAGTAGTCAACCTCATTGATACAGAACAGAAGGCCAGACTTGCTCTGGTCATAATACTAACCTCTTGTGTCTTTCCTTGTGTATAAATACATAATCATTTCGTGAAAACAAAAATAATCAGATTCTTCAGGTGGTAGGGCATACACAGTCGCCATTTTGGTATGGGGATAATCAAAGTATTCAAGGCAATAAATCAAAGTACCTAAAGTACTATACAAATATCACACATATTTTTGCCCTTTGCCGTATTTAACCTAAAAAACACACGGGTTTGACTTTTGATATATGAACATAAAGTCATTTCTCATATAATAGGCATAAAAATTATGTAATAACGTTCTGGTCTTGAGAGAAAAAACCCTTCAAATTTTACAATGTAAAGCAATGGGATTTGAGTTAAACATGTAAAATTTAAAATCGCCGTGGCAATCATAAACCAATGTGCAGACCAAAAAAATGGTCATTTGCTTAGTTTTATGACTAAATCAGTTGGGAAAAATAGAAAACATGCATTTTCTTGACATGCGATGTACCGCCTTTTGCAGGTTTTGCATGGTTCTTAGCCGGAGCTGTACTTAATTCTTTAATGTAATAACTTGTAATCTACTTTTGTTTTAAAATTGGGCCATATATCTTTTCAGGTAAAACTCTAATATAATACAGTCAATGACATTGATCAACTCTTATGATTAATTAAAAGAATAATTGAACAAATACATGTTACTTAAAAAAACTGTTCCAAGAGTACTGTTAGAGACTGACATGTCCCCCACAAATACATTTTTTTCACAATTAAATTTGAAGTTTTTAATTCATTTGAGAATTTTAGTATACAGTCAATCAATATCAACATTTATTATTAATTAAAAAAGTTATTGAACAAAAACATGTTACTTAAAAAAACTGTTCCAAGAGTACTATTAGAGACTGACATGTCCCCTACAAATACATCTTTTCACAATTAAATTTGAAGTTTTAATTCATTTGAGAATTTTAGTATACAGTCAATCAATATCAACATTTATTATTAATTAAAAAAAGTCATTGAACAAAAACATGTTACATAAAAAAACTGTTCCAAGAGTACTGTTAGAGACTGATATGTTGCCCACAAATACATCTTTTCACAGTAAAATTGGAAATATTGTTTTTTAATTCATTTAAGAATTTTGCCAACAGAACAAATTATTAGCCAAATTGTACGGTAATTACGACTAAATATGGAGGAAATAAATGTTTGTGTAAAAACCGTGTAAAACGCAGACCGTCGTTGACTGGTTGCCTATTCGTCCCAGCAAATTAACGCTCTTTCTGCTAGTTTTTTTTGGTCCAGTCTCAAACCGGAATAGGACCACCAGTGGAGACAATATTTCAAGATGGCCGAAAAAGAGTCCTCTAGGGTTTGAGATGAAATATTGAAATTGACTAAAACGGTAATTTTGTGATTTTATTCCCATATACTCGTATGTGTAACCTATAGGCGATCAAAAGACTGCGACTTCGTCGCAATCTTTCGCCCGTATTATTAATTCCTGGATAGAAGCAATAAATGACAAAAGAGTAGTAGGCACTGTTTTCCTGGATCTTACAAAGGCATTTGATCTAATCAATCATTCTGTCGTTTTAAAACAAAATGAATGAATATAACATTCAACATAATTCCCGCTTCATTGGTTCAAATCATACCTAACAGAAAGATGTCAAAAGGTTTCAGTCTCAGGGAAATTATCTTCATCTGAATTGATTAAGTATGGAGTTCCTCAAAGCTCAGTATTGGGACCTATTATGTTCATTTTGTACATAAACGACCTACCCACGCACCTTCATGTCTCTTCAACTGATATGTTTGCTGATGATACCACTATAAGCTGATACGGTCAAAATGCAACAGAATTTGTCTCCTTACTTCAAGACAATCTCACTATAATAGAAAATTGGTGCGAAAGAAACTCTATGCTTCCTAATCCAGAAAAGACTAAAGCAATGACTAAATCATCAACATCTCAAGTATTCAGTCAACTAATAACCTTGTCCTTTGCGACCAAATAATTGATTTCACAGAGAGCGAAAAACTCTTAGGCGTCAATGTAGACAGCAAGCTCAACTGAAAATCTCAAGTTGAAAAAGTACTAAAAAGTTTAATTCTTTATTATACCTTCTCCTTAGGATTTGAAGTTGTTTTAGACATTCATACACGTAAACTATTTTATAATGCATACATTCTCCCGCACATTAATTATTGCTGTACTGTATGGGGAAATTGTTATGAGAACCGCTTAAATTCAATGTATAAATTCCAATAAAAGAGCAGCACGAATAATTCTAGATAAAAAATATGAAACCTGAAGTGTGGAATTGTTTAAAGAATTGGATAACATTTGAAGAGTGTATACTATACAAAAAAGCGAGTTTAGCCTATACACTCCTCAAAAGTTCTAATTGGCCATTTTTTAAAATCGTTTTCCTAGAAAAAGGCTGAAACATAAAGACTGAAATTTTGACAGTTGTTTATCTATTTGACAAAGATT
>CAVMGG010000332.1:0-50000 GCA_963680895.1 Fragum sueziense
TGACTGACTGACTCACAGACTGACTCACTGACTGTGACTGACTCACTGACTGACTCACTGACTGTGACTGACTCACTTACTGTGACTGACTCACTGACTGTGACTGACTGACTGATTTACTGACTGACTGACTGGCTGACATACTGACTGACTGAGTGAGTAGATGTCTGACAGACTGAGTGACTAGCTGTCTGACAGACTGAGTGACTGACTGACCGACCGACGGTAAGACCGACTGACTGACCAACCTACTGAGTGACTAGCTGTCTGACAGACTGAGTGACTAGCTGACTAACTAGCTGACTAGCTGACTGACTAGCTGACTGACTGACTGACTGACTGACCTTATGACTGCTGAATGACCTAATGACGGACTGGCTGACCCACAGACTGACAGAATGACCTACTGACTGACTGGCTGACCTACTGGCAGACTGACTGACTGACTGACTGACTGACTGACTGACTGACTGACTGACTGACTGACTGACTGACTGACTGACTGACTGACTGACTGACTGACTGACTGACTGAGTAGCTGACTAACTGACTAACTGACTGACTGACTGACTGACTAACTGACTGACTGACTGACTGACTGACTGACTGACTGACTGACTGACTGACTGACCGACCGACCGACCGACCGACCGACCGACCGACCGACCGACCGACCGACCGACCGACCGACCGACCGACCGACCCGACCCGACCCGACCCGACCCGACCCGACCCGACCCGACCCGACCCGACCCGACCCGACCGACCGACCTACCGACCGACCGACCGACCGACCGACCGACCGACTGACCCACCCACAGACCGACCCACCCACAGACCGACCCACCCACCGACAGACTGACTGACTCAGTGACTGACCCACCCACCGACAGACTGACTGACTCAGTGACTGACTGACTGGCTCAGTGAATGACAGGCTGAGCAACTGACTGACCTACTGAGTGACTGGCTGACTGACAGACTTGATGACCTAAAGACAGACTGACTGACCCACTGAATGACAAATTGACCTACTGACTGACTGGCTGATCTACTGACTGACTGACTGATCTCTTGACCTGCTAACTGGTTGACCTACTGACTGACTGACTGGCTGACCTACTGACTGACTGAGTGACTAGCTGTCTGACAGACTGAGTGACTAGCTGTCTGACTGACTGACTGGGTGACTAGCTGTCTGACAGACTGAGTGACTAGCTGTCTTACAGTCTGAGTGATTAGCTGACTGACCAACTAACTGACTGACTTACAGATTGGCTGACCTAGTGACTGCTGAATGACCTAATGACGGACTGGCTGACCCACTGACTGACAGAATGACCTACTGACTGACTGGCTGACCTACTGGCAGACTGACTAACTGACTGACTGATCGATCGACCAAATGACTGACCTACTGAAAGACCTACTGACAGACTGACCTACTGACTGAGAGACAGACTGACTGACCTACTGACTGAATGACTGACTGACTGACTCACAGACTGACTCACTGACTGTGACTGACTCACTGACTGACTCACTGACTGTGACTGACTCACTTACTGTGACTGACTCACTGACTGTGACTGACTGACTGATTTACTGACTGACTGACTGGCTGACATACTGACTGACTGAGTGAGTAGATGTCTGACAGACTGAGTGACTAGCTGTCTGACAGACTGAGTGACTGACTGACCGACCGACGGTAAGACCGACTGACTGACCAACCTACTGAGTGACTAGCTGTCTGACAGACTGAGTGACTAGCTGACTAACTAGCTGACTAGCTGACTGACTAGCTGACTGACTGACTGACTGACTGACTGACCTTATGACTGCTGAATGACCTAATGACGGACTGGCTGACCCACAGACTGACAGAATGACCTACTGACTGACTGGCTGACCTACTGGCAGACTGACTGACTGACTGACTGACTGACTGACTGACTGACTGACTGACTGACTGACTGACTGACTGACTGACTGACTGACTGACTGACTGACTGACTGACTGACTGACTGACTGACTGACTGAGTAGCTGACTAACTGACTAACTGACTGACTGACTGACTGACTAACTGACTGACTGACTGACTGACTGACTGACTGACTGACTGACTGACTGACTGACTGACTGACCGACCGACCGACCGACCGACCGACCGACCGACCGACCGACCGACCGACCGACCGACCGACCGACCGACCGACCCGACCCGACCCGACCCGACCCGACCCGACCCAACCCGACCCGACCCGACCCGACCCGACCCGACCCGACCGACCGACCGACCGACCTACCGACCGACCGACCGACCGACCGACCGACCGACTGACCCACCCACAGACCGACCCACCCACAGACCGACCCACCCACCGACAGACTGACTGACTCAGTGACTGACCCACCCACCGACAGACTGACTGACTCAGTGACTGACTGACTGGCTCAGTGAATGACAGGCTGAGCAACTGACTGACCTACTGAGTGACTGGCTGACTGACAGACTTGATGACCTAAAGACAGACTGACTGACCCACTGAATGACAAATTGACCTACTGACTGACTGGCTGATCTACTGACTGACTGACTGATCTCTTGACCTGCTAACTGGTTGACCTACTGACTGACTGACTGGCTGACCTACTGACTGACTGAGTGACTAGCTGTCTGACAGACTGAGTGACTAGCTGTCTGACTGACTGACTGGGTGACTAGCTGTCTGACAGACTGAGTGACTAGCTGTCTTACAGTCTGAGTGATTAGCTGACTGACCAACTAACTGACTGACTTACAGATTGGCTGACCTAGTGACTGCTGAATGACCTAATGACGGACTGGCTGACCCACTGACTGACAGAATGACCTACTGACTGACTGGCTGACCTACTGGCAGACTGACTAACTGACTGACTGATCGATCGACCAAATGACTGACCTACTGAAAGACCTACTGACAGACTGACCTACTGACTGAGAGACAGACTGACTGACCTACTGACTGAATGACTGACTGACTCACAGACTGACTCACCGACTGTGACTGACTCACTGACTGACTCACTGACTGTGACTGACTCACTTACTGTGACTGACTCACTGACTGTGACTGACTGACTGATTTACTGACTGACTGACTGGCTGACATACTGACTGACTGAGTGAGTAGATGTCTGACAGACTGAGTGACTAGCTGTCTGACAGACTGAGTGACTGACTGACCGACCGACGGTAAGACCGACTGACTGACCAACCTACTGAGTGACTAGCTGTCTGACAGACTGAGTGACTAGCTGACTAACTAGCTGACTAGCTGACTGACTAGCTGACTGACTGACTGACTGACTGACTGACCTTATGACTGCTGAATGACCTAATGACGGACTGGCTGACCCACAGACTGACAGAATGACCTACTGACTGACTGGCTGACCTACTGGCAGACTGACTGACTACTGACTGACTGACTGACTGACTGACTGACTGACTGACTGACTGACTGACTGACTGACTGACTGACTGACTGACTGACTGACTGAGTAGCTGACTAACTGACTAACTGACTGACTGACTGACTGACTAACTGACTGACTGACTGACTGACTGACTGACTGACTGACTGACTGACTGACTGACTGACTGACTGACCGACCGACCGATCGACTGACTGACTGACTGACTGACCGACCGACCGACCGACCGACCGACCCGACCCGACCCGACCCGACCCGACCCGACCCGACCCGACCCGACCCGACCCGACCCGACCGACCGACCTACCGACCGACCGACCGACCGACCGACTGACCCACCCACAGACCGACCCACCCACAGACCGACCCACCCACCGACAGACTGACTGACTCAGTGACTGACCCACCCACCGACAGACTGACTGACTCAGTGACTGACTGACTGGCTCAGTGAATGACAGGCTGAGCAACTGACTGACCTACTGAGTGACTGGCTGACTGACAGACTTGATGACCTAAAGACAGACTGACTGACCCACTGAATGACAAATTGACCTACTGACTGACTGGCTGATCTACTGACTGACTGACTGATCTCTTGACCTGCTAACTGGTTGACCTACTGACTGACTGACTGGCTGACCTACTGACTGACTGAGTGACTAGCTGTCTGACAGACTGAGTGACTAGCTGTCTTACTGACTGACTGGGTGACTAGCTGTCTGACAGACTGAGTGACTAGCTGTCTTACAGTCTGAGTGATTAGCTGACTGACCAACTAACTGACTTATTTACAGATTGGCTGACCTAGTGACTGCTGAATGACCTAATGACGGACTGGCTGACCCACTGACTGACAGAATGACCTACTGACTGACTGGCTGACCTACTGGCAGACTGACTAACTGACTGACTGATCGATCGACCAAATGACTGACCTACTGAAAGACCTACTGACAGACTGACCTACTGACTGAGAGACAGACTGACTGACCTACTGACTGAATGACTGACTGACTGACTCACAGACTGACTCACTGACTGTGACTGACTCACTGACTGACTCACTGACTGTGACTGACTCACTTACTGTGACTGACTCACTGACTGTGACTGACTGACTGATTTACTGACTGACTGACTGGCTGACATACTGACTGACTGAGTGACTAGCTGTCTGACAGACTGAGTGACTGACTGACCGACCGACGGTAAGACCGACTGACTGACCAACCTACTGAGTGACTAGCTGTCTGACAGACTGAGTGACTAGCTGACTAAATAGCTGACTAGCTGACTGACTAGCTGACTGACTGACTGACTGACTGACTGACCTTATGACTGCTGAATGACCTAATGACGGACTGGCTGACCCACAGACTGACAGAATGACCTACTGACTGACTGGCTGACCTACTGGCAGACTGACTGACTGACTGACTGACTGACTGACTGACTGACTGACTGACTGACTGACTGACTGACTGACTGACTGACTGACTGACTGACTGACTGACTGACTGACTGACTGACTGACTGACTGACTGACTGACTGACTGACTGACTGACTGACTGAGTAGCTGACTAACTGACTAACTGACTGACTGACTGACTGACTAACTGACTGACTGACTGACTGACTGACTGACTGACTGACTGACTGACTGACTGACCGACCGACCGACCGACCGACCGACCGACCGACCGACCGACCGACCGACCGACCGACCGACCGACCGACCCGACCCGACCCGACCCGACCCGACCCAACCCGACCCGACCCGACCCGACCCGACCCGACCCGACCCGACCGACTGACCGACCGACCTACCGACCGACCGACCGACCGACCGACCGACCGACTGACCCACCCACAGACCGACCCACCCACAGACCGACCCACCCACCGACAGACTGACTGACTCAGTGACTGACCCACCCACCGACAGACTGACTGACTCAGTGACTGACTGACTGGCTCAGTGAATGACAGGCTGAGCAACTGACTGACCTACTGAGTGACTGGCTGACTGACAGACTTGATGACCTAAAGACAGACTGACTGACCCACTGAATGACAAATTGACCTACTGACTGACTGGCTGATCTACTGACTGACTGACTGATCTCTTGACCTGCTAACTGGTTGACCTACTGACTGACTGACTGGCTGACCTACTGACTGACTGAGTGACTAGCTGTCTGACAGACTGAGTGACTAGCTGTCTGACTGACTGACTGGGTGACTAGCTGTCTGACAGACTGAGTGACTAGCTGTCTTACAGTCTGAGTGATTAGCTGACTGACCAACTAACTGACTGACTTACAGATTGGCTGACCTAGTGACTGCTGAATGACCTAATGACGGACTGGCTGACCCACTGACTGACAGAATGACCTACTGACTGACTGGCTGACCTACTGGCAGACTGACTAACTGACTGACTGATCGATCGACCAAATGACTGACCTACTGAAAGACCTACTGACAGACTGACCTACTGACTGAGAGACAGACTGACTGACCTACTGACTGAATGACTGACTGACTCACAGACTGACTCACTGACTGTGACTGACTCACTGACTGACTCACTGACTGTGACTGACTCACTTACTGTGACTGACTCACTGACTGTGACTGACTGACTGATTTACTGACTGACTGACTGGCTGACATACTGACTGACTGAGTGAGTAGATGTCTGACAGACTGAGTGACTAGCTGTCTGACAGACTGAGTGACTGACTGACCGACCGACGGTAAGACCGACTGACTGACCAACCTACTGAGTGACTAGCTGTCTGACAGACTGAGTGACTAGCTGACTAACTAGCTGACTAGCTGACTGACTAGCTGACTGACTGACTGACTGACTGACTGACTAACCTTATGACTGCTGAATGACCTAATGACGGACTGGCTGACCCACAGACTGACAGAATGACCTACTGACTGACTGGCTGACCTACTGGCAGACTGACTGACTGACTGACTGACTGACTGACTGACTGACTGACTGACTGACTGACTGACTGACTGACTGACTGACTGACTGACTGACTGACTGACTGACTGACTGACTGACTGACTGACTGACTGACTGACTGACTGACTGACTGAGTAGCTGACTAACTGACTAACTGACTGACTGACTGACTGACTAACTGACTGACTGACTGACTGACTGACTGACTGACTGACTGACTGACCGACCGACCGACCGACCGACCGACCGACCGACCGACCGACCGACCGACCGACCGACCCGACCCGACCCGACCCGACCCGACCCGACCCGACCCGACCCGACCCGACCCGACCCGACCCGACCGACCGACCGACCTACCGACCGACCGACCGACCGACCGACCGACCGACTGACCCACCCACAGACCGACCCACCCACAGACCGACCCACCCACCGACAGACTGACTGACTCAGTGACTGACTGACTGGCTCAGTGAATGACAGGCTGAGCAACTGACTGACCTACTGAGTGACTGGCTGACTGACAGACTTGATGACCTAAAGACAGACTGACTGACCCACTGAATGACAAATTGACCTACTGACTGACTGGCTGATCTACTGACTGACTGACTGATCTCTTGACCTGCTAACTGGTTGACCTACTGACTGACTGACTGGCTGACCTACTGACTGACTGAGTGACTAGCTGTCTGACAGACTGAGTGACTAGCTGTCTGACTGACTGACTGGGTGACTAGCTGTCTGACAGACTGAGTGACTAGCTGTCTTACAGTCTGAGTGATTAGCTGACTGACCAACTAACTGACTGACTTACAGATTGGCTGACCTAGTGACTGCTGAATGACCTAATGACGGACTGGCTGACCCACTGACTGACAGAATGACCTACTGACTGACTGGCTGACCTACTGGCAGACTGACTAACTGACTGACTGATCGATCGACCAAATGACTGACCTACTGAAAGACCTACTGACAGACTGACCTACTGACTGAGAGACAGACTGACTGACCTACTGACTGAATGACTGACTGACTGACTCACAGACTGACTCACTGACTGTGACTGACTCACTGACTGACTCACTGACTGTGACTGACTCACTTACTGTGACTGACTCACTGACTGTGACTGATTGACTGATTTACTGACTGACTGACTGGCTGACATACTGACTGACTGAGTGAGTAGATGTCTGACAGACTGAGTGACTAGCTGTCTGACAGACTGAGTGACTGACTGACCGACCGACGGTAAGACCGACTGACTGACCAACCTACTGAGTGACTAGCTGTCTGACAGACTGAGTGACTAGCTGACTAACTAGCTGACTAGCTGACTGACTAGCTGACTGACTGACTGACTGACTGACCTTATGACTGCTGAATGACCTAATGACGGACTGGCTGACCCACAGACTGACAGAATGACCTACTGACTGACTGGCTGACCTACTGGCAGACTGACTGACTGACTGACTGACTGACTGACTGACTGACTGACTGACTGACTGACTGACTGACTGACTGACTGACTGACTGACTGACTGACTGACTGACTGACTGACTGACTGACTGACTGAGTAGCTGACTAAATGACTAACTGACTGACTGACTGACTGACTAACTGACTGACTGACTGACTGACTGACTGACTGACTGACTGACTGACTGACTGACTGACCGACCGACCGACCGACCGACCGACCGACCGACCGACCGACCGACCGACCGACCGACCGACCGACCGACCGACCCGACCCGACCCGACCCGACCCGACCCGACCCGACCCGACCCGACCCGACCGACCGACCGACCTACCGACCGACCGACCGACCGACCGACCGACTGACCCACCCACAGACCGACCCACCCACAGACCGACCCACCCACCGACAGACTGACTGACTCAGTGACTGACCCACCCACCGACAGACTGACTGACTCAGTGACTGACTGACTGGCTCAGTGAATGACAGGCTGAGCAACTGACTGACCTACTGAGTGACTGGCTGACTGACAGACTTGATGACCTAAAGACAGACTGACTGACCCACTGAATGACAAATTGACCTACTGACTGACTGGCTGATCTACTGACTGACTGACTGATCTCTTGACCTGCTAACTGGTTGACCTACTGACTGACTGACTGGCTGACCTACTGACTGACTGAGTGACTAGCTGTCTGACAGACTGAGTGACTAGCTGTCTGACTGACTGACTGGGTGACTAGCTGTCTGACAGACTGAGTGACTAGCTGTCTTACAGTCTGAGTGATTAGCTGACTGACCAACTAACTGACTGACTTACAGATTGGCTGACCTAGTGACTGCTGAATGACCTAATGACGGACTGGCTGACCCACTGACTGACAGAATGACCTACTGACTGACTGGCTGACCTACTGGCAGACTGACTAACTGACTGACTGATCGATCGACCAAATGACTGACCTACTGAAAGACCTACTGACAGACTGACCTACTGACTGAGAGACAGACTGACTGACCTACTGACTGAATGACTGACTGACTGACTCACAGACTGACTCACTGACTGTGACTGACTCACTGACTGACTCACTGACTGTGACTGACTCACTTACTGTGACTGACTCACTGACTGTGACTGACTGACTGATTTACTGACTGACTGACTGGCTGACATACTGACTGACTGAGTGAGTAGATGTCTGACAGACTGAGTGACTAGCTGTCTGACAGACTGAGTGACTGACTGACCGACCGACGGTAAGACCGACTGACTGACCAACCTACTGAGTGACTAGCTGTCTGACAGACTGAGTGACTAGCTGACTAACTAGCTGACTAGCTGACTGACTAGCTGACTGACTGACTGACTGACTGACTGACCTTATGACTGCTGAATGACCTAATGACGGACTGGCTGACCCACAGACTGACAGAATGACCTACTGACTGACTGGCTGACCTACTGGCAGACTGACTGACTGACTGACTGACTGACTGACTGACTGACTGACTGACTGACTGACTGACTGACTGACTGACTGACTGACTGACTGACTGACTGACTGACTGACTGACTGACTGACTGAGTAGCTGACTAACTGACTAACTGACTGACTGACTGACTGACTAACTGACTGACTGACTGACTGACTGACTGACTGACTGACTGACTGACTGACTGACTGACCGACCGACCGACCGACCGACCGACCGACCGACCGACCGACCGACCGACCGACCGACCGACCCGACCCGACCCGACCCGACCCGACCCGACCCGACCCAACCCGACCCGACCCGACACGACCCGACCCGACCCGACCCGACCGACCGACCGACCTACCGACCGACCGACCGACCGACCGACCGACCGACTGACCCACCCACAGACCGACCCACCCACAGACCGACCCACCCACCGACAGACTGACTGACTCAGTGACTGACCCACCCACCGACAGACTGACTGACTCAGTGACTGACTGACTGGCTCAGTGAATGACAGGCTGAGCAACTGACTGACCTACTGAGTGACTGGCTGACTGACAGACTTGATGACCTAAAGACAGACTGACTGACCCACTGAATGACAAATTGACCTACTGACTGACTGGCTGATCTACTGACTGACTGACTGATCTCTTGACCTGCTAACTGGTTGACCTACTGACTGACTGACTGGCTGACCTACTGACTGACTGAGTGACTAGCTGTCTGACAGACTGAGTGACTAGCTGTCTGACTGACTGACTGACTGGGGGACTAGCTGTCTGACAGACTGAGTGACTAGCGGTCTTACAGTCTGAGTGATTAGCTGACTGACCAACTAACTGACTGACTTACAGATTGGCTGACCTAGTGACTGCTGAATGACCTAATGACGGACTGGCTGACCCACTGACTGACAGAATGACCTACTGACTGACTGGCTGACCTACTGGCAGACTGACTAACTGACTGACTGATCGATCGACCAAATGACTGACCTACTGAAAGACCTACTGACAGACTGACCTACTGACTGAGAGACAGACTGACTGACCTACTGACTGAATGACTGACTGACTGACTCACAGACTAACTCACTGACTGTGACTGACTCACTGACTGACTCACTGACTGTGACTGACTCACTTACTGTGACTGACTCACTGACTGTGACTGACTGACTGATTTACTGACTGACTGACTGGCTGACATACTGACTGACTGAGTGAGTAGATGTCTGACAGACTGAGTGACTAGCTGTCTGACAGACTGAGTGACTGACTGACCGACCGACGGTAAGACCGACTGACTGACCAACCTCCTGAGTGACTAGCTGTCTGACAGACTGAGTGACTAGCTGACTAACTAGCTGACTAGCTGACTGACTAGCTGACTGACTGACTGACTGACTGACTGACCTTATGACTGCTGAATGACCTAATGACGGACTGGCTGACCCACAGACTGACAGAATGACCTACTGACTGACTGGCTGACCTACTGGCAGACTGACTGACTGACTAACTGACTGACTGACTGACTGACTAACTGACTGACTGACTGACTGACTGACTGACTGACTGACTGACTGACTGACTGACTGACTGACCGACCGACCGACCGACCGACCGACCGACCGACCGACCGACCGACCGACCGACCGACCGACCGACCGACCCGACCCGACCCGACCCGACCCGACCCGACCCGACCGACCGACCGACCGACCGACCGACCGACCGACCGACCGACCGACCGACCGACCGACTGACCCACCCACAGACCGACCCACCCACAGACCGACCCACCCACCGACAGACTGACTGACTCAGTGACTGACCCACCCACCGACAGACTGACTGACTCAGTGACTGACTGACTGGCTCAGTGAATGACAGGCTGAGCAACTGACTGACCTACTGAGTGACTGGCTGACTGACAGACTTGATGACCTAAAGACAGACTGACTGACCCACTGAATGACAAATTGACCTACTGACTGACTGGCTGATCTACTGACTGACTGACTGATCTCTTGACCTGCTAACTGGTTGACCTACTGACTGACTGACTGGCTGACCTACTGACTGACTGAGTGACTAGCTGTCTGACAGACTGAGTGACTAGCTGTCTGACTGACTGACTGGGTGACTAGCTGTCTGACAGACTGAGTGACTAGCTGTCTTACAGTCTGAGTGATTAGCTGACTGACCAACTAACTGACTGACTCACAGATTGGCTGACCTAGTGACTGCTGAATGACCTAATGACGGACTGGCTGACCCACTGACTGACAGAATGACCTACTGACTGACTGGCTGACCTACTGGCAGACTGACTAACTGACTGACTGATCGATCGACCAAATGACTGACCTACTGAAAGACCTACTGACAGACTGACCTACTGACTGAGAGACAGACTGACTGACCTACTGACTGAATGACTGACTGACTGACTCACAGACTGACTCACTGACTGTGACTGACTCACTGACTGACTCACTGACTGTGACTGACTCACTTACTGTGACTGACTCACTGACTGTGACTGACTGACTGATTTACTGACTGACTGACTGGCTGACATACTGACTGACTGAGTGAGTAGATGTCTGACAGACTCAGTGACTAGCTGTCTGACAGACTGAGTGACTGACTGACCGACCGACGGTAAGACCGACTGACTGACCAACCTACTGAGTGACTAGCTGTCTGACAGACTGAGTGACTAGCTGACTAACTAGCTGACTAGCTGACTGACTAGCTGACTGACTGACTGACTGACTGACTGACCTTATGACTGCTGAATGACCTAATGACGGACTGGCTGACCCACAGACTGACAGAATGACCTACTGACTGACTGGCTGACCTACTGGCAGACTGACTGACTGACTGACTGACTGACTGACTGACTGACTGACTGACTGACTGACTGACTGACTGACTGACTGACTGACTGACTGACTGACTGACTGACTGACTGACTGACTGACTGACTGACTGACTGACTGACTGACTGACTGACTGACTGAGTAGCTGACTAACTGACTAACTGACTGACTGACTGACTGACTAACTGACTGACTGACTGACTGACTGACTGACTGACTGACTGACTGACTGACTGACTGACCGACCGACCGACCGACCGACCGACCGACCGACCGACCGACCGACCGACCGACCGACCCGACCCGACCCGACCCGACCCGACCCGACCCGACCCGACCCGACCCGACACGACCCGACCCGACCCGACCGACCGACCGACCGACCGACCGACCGACCGACTGACCCACCCACAGACCGACCCACCCACAGACCGACCCACCCACCGACAGACTGACTGACTCAGTGACTGACCCACCCACCGACAGACTGACTGACTCAGTGACTGACTGACTGGCTCAGTGAATGACAGGCTGAGCAACTGACTGACCTACTGAGTGACTGGCTGACTGACAGACTTGATGACCTAAAGACAGACTGACTGACCCACTGAATGACAAATTGACCTACTGACTGACTGGCTGATCTACTGACTGACTGACTGATCTCTTGACCTGCTAACTGGTTGACCTACTGACTGACTGACTGGCTGACCTACTGACTGACTGAGTGACTAGCTGTCTGACAGACTGAGTGACTAGCTGTCTGACTGACTGACTGGGTGACTAGCTGTCTGACAGACTGAGTGACTAGCTGTCTTACAGTCTGAGTGATTAGCTGACTGACCAACTAACTGACTGACTTACAGATTGGCTGACCTAGTGACTGCTGAATGACCTAATGACGGACTGGCTGACCCACTGACTGACAGAATGACCTACTGACTGACTGGCTGACCTACTGGCAGACTGACTAACTGACTGACTGATCGATCGACCAAATGACTGACCTACTGAAAGACCTACTGACAGACTGACCTACTGACTGAGAGACAGACTGACTGACCTACTGACTGAATGACTGACTGACTCACAGACTGACTCACTGACTGTGACTGACTCACTGACTGACTCACTGACTGTGACTGACTCACTTACTGTGACTGACTCACTGACTGTGACTGACTGACTGATTTACTGACTGACTGACTGGCTGACATACTGACTGACTGAGTGAGTAGATGTCTGACAGACTGAGTGACTAGCTGTCTGACAGACTGAGTGACTGACTGACCGACCGACGGTAAGACCGACTGACTGACCAACCTACTGAGTGACTAGCTGTCTGACAGACTGAGTGACTAGCTGACTAACTAGCTGACTAGCTGACTGACTAGCTGACTGACTGACTGACTGACTGACTGACCTTATGACTGCTGAATGACCTAATGACGGACTGGCTGACCCACAGACTGACAGAATGACCTACTGACTGACTGGCTGACCTACTGGCAGACTGACTGACTGACTGACTGACTGACTGACTGACTGACTGACTGACTGACTGACTGACTGACTGACTGACTGACTGACTGACTGACTGACTGACTGACTGACTGACTGACTGACTGACTGACTGACTGACTGACTGACTGACTGACTGAGTAGCTGACTAACTGACTAACTGACTGACTGACTGACTGACTAACTGACTGACTGACTGACTGACTGACTGACTGACTGACTGACTGACTGACTGACTGACCGACCGACCGACCGACCGACCGACCGACCGACCGACCGACCGACCGACCGACCGACCGACCGACCGACCGACCGACCGACCGACCGACCGACCCGACCCGACCCGACCCGACCCGACCCGACCCGACCCGACCCGACCCGACCCGACCCGACCCGACCCGACCCGACCCGACCGACCGACCGACCTACCGACCGACCGACCGACCGACCGACCGACCGACCGACTGACCCACCCACAGACCGACCCACCCACAGACCGACCCACCCACCGACAGACTGACTGACTCAGTGACTGACCCACCCACCGACAGACTGACTGACTCAGTGACTGACTGACTGGCTCAGTGAATGACAGGCTGAGCAACTGACTGACCTACTGAGTGACTGGCTGACTGACAGACTTGATGACCTAAAGACAGACTGACTGACCCACTGAATGACAAATTGACCTACTGACTGACTGGCTGATCTACTGACTGACTGACTGATCTCTTGACCTGCTAACTGGTTGACCTACTGACTGACTGACTGGCTGACCTACTGACTGACTGAGTGACTAGCTGTCTGACAGA
The DNA here is from genome assembly GCA_963680895.1 of Fragum sueziense. Taxonomy (NCBI): domain Eukaryota; kingdom Metazoa; phylum Mollusca; class Bivalvia; order Cardiida; family Cardiidae; genus Fragum; species Fragum sueziense. Next base: position 14,696 of record CAVMGG010000332.1, read on the forward strand.
CTGAGTGACTAGCTGTCTGACTGACTGACTGGGTGACTAGCTGTCTGACAGACTGAGTGACTAGCTGTCTTACAGTCTGAGTGATTAGCTGACTGACCAACTAACTGACTGACTTACAGATTGGCTGACCTAGTGACTGCTGAATGACCTAATGACGGACTGGCTGACCCACTGACTGACAGAATGACCTACTGACTGACTGGCTGACCTACTGGCAGACTGACTAACTGACTGACTGATCGATCGACCAAATGACTGACCTACTGAAAGACCTACTGACAGACTGACCTACTGACTGAGAGACAGACTGACTGACCTACTGACTGAATGACTGACTGACTGACTCACAGACTGACTCACTGACTGTGACTGACTCACTGACTGACTCACTGACTGTGACTGACTCACTTACTGTGACTGACTCACTGACTGTGACTGACTGACTGATTTACTGACTGACTGACTGGCTGACATACTGACTGACTGAGTGAGTAGATGTCTGACAGACTGAGTGACTAGCTGTCTGACAGACTGAGTGACTGACTGACCGACCGACGGTAAGACCGACTGACTGACCAACCTACTGAGTGACTAGCTGTCTGACAGACTGAGTGACTAGCTGACTAACTAGCTCACTAGCTGACTGACTAGCTGACTGACTGACTGACTGACTGACCTTATGACTGCTGAATGACCTAATGACGGACTGGCTGACCCACAGACTGACAGAATGACCTACTGACTGACTGGCTGACCTACTGGCAGACTGACTGACTGACTGACTGACTGACTGACTGACTGACTGACTGACTGACTGACTGACTGACTGACTGACTGACTGACTGACTGACTGACTGACTGACTGACTGACTGACTGACTGACTGACTGACTGACTGACTGACTGACTGACTGACTGACTGACTGAGTAGCTGACTAACTGACTAACTGACTGACTGACTGACTGACTAACTGACTGACTGACTGACTGACTGACTGACTGACTGACTGACTGACTGACTGACTGACCGACCGACCGACCGACCGACCGACCGACCGACCGACCGACCGACCGACCGACCGACCGACCGACCGACCGACCGACCCGACCCGACCCGACCCGACCCGACCCGACCCGACCCGACCCGACCCGACCCGACCCGACCCGACCGACCGACCGACCTACCGACCGACCGACCGACCGACCGACCGACCGACCGACCGACTGACCCACCCACAGACCGACCCACCCACAGACCGACCCACCCACCGACAGACTGACTGACTCAGTGACTGACCCACCCACCGACAGACTGACTGACTCAGTGACTGACTGACTGGCTCAGTGAATGACAGGCTGAGCAACTGACTGACCTACTGAGTGACTGGCTGACTGACAGACTTGATGACCTAAAGACAGACTGACTGACCCACTGAATGACAAATTGACCTACTGACTGACTGGCTGATCTACTGACTGACTGACTGATCTCTTGACCTGCTAACTGGTTGACCTACTGACTGACTGACTGGCTGGCCTACTGACTGACTGAGTGACTAGCTGTCTGACAGACTGAGTGACTAGCTGTCTGACTGACTGACTGGGTGACTAGCTGTCTGACAGACTGAGTGACTAGCTGTCTTACAGTCTGAGTGATTAGCTGACTGACCAACTAACTGACTGACTTACAGATTGGCTGACCTAGTGACTGCTGAATGACCTAATGACGGACTGGCTGACCCACTGACTGACAGAATGACCTACTGACTGACTGGCTGACCTACTGGCAGACTGACTAACTGACTGACTGATCGATCGACCAAATGACTGACCTACTGAAAGACCTACTGACAGACTGACCTACTGACTGAGAGACAGACTGACTGACCTACTGACTGAATGACTGACTGACTGACTCACAGACTGACTCACTTACTGTGACTGACTCACTGACTGTGACTGACTGACTGATTTACTGACTGACTGACTGGCTGACATACTGACTGACTGAGTGAGTAGATGTCTGACAGACTGAGTGACTAGCTGTCTGACAGACTGAGTGACTGACTGACCGACCGACGGTAAGACCGACTGACTGACCAACCTACTGAGTGACTAGCTGTCTGACAGACTGAGTGACTAGCTGACTAACTAGCTGACTAGCTGACTGACTAGCTGACTGACTGACTGACTGACTGACTGACCTTATGACTGCTGAATGACCTAATGACGGACTGGCTGACCTACAGACTGACAGAATGACCTACTGACTGACTGGCTGACCTACTGGCAGACTGACTGACTGACTGACTGACTGACTGACTGACTGACTGACTGACTGACTGACTGACTGACTGACTGACTGACTGACTGACTGACTGACTGACTGACTGACTGACTGACTGACTGACTGACTGACTGACTGAGTAGCTGACTAACTGACTAACTGACTGACTGACTGACTGACTAACTGACTGACTGACTGACTGACTGACTGACTGACTGACTGACTGACTGACTGACCGACCGACCGACCGACCGACCGACCGACCGACCGACCGACCGACCGACCGACCGACCGACCGACCGACCCGACCCGACCCGACAAGACCCGACCCAACCCGACCCGACCCGACCCGACCCGACCCGACCCTACCCGACCCGACCGACCGACCGACCGACCTACCGACCGACCGACCGACCGACCGACCGACCGACCGACCGACTGACCCACCCACAGACCGACCCACCCACAGACCGACCCACCCACCGACAGACTGACTGACTCAGTGACTGACCCACCCACCGACAGACTGACTGACTCAGTGACTGACTGACTGGCTCAGTGAATGACAGGCTGAGCAACTGACTGACCTACTGAGTGACTGGCTGACTGACAGACTTGATGACCTAAAGACAGACTGACTGACCCACTGAATGACAAATTGACCTACTGACTGACTGGCTGATCTACTGACTGACTGACTGATCTCTTGACCTGCTAACTGGTTGACCTACTGACTGACTGACTGGCTGACCTACTGACTGACTGAGTGACTAGCTGTCTGACAGACTGAGTGACTAGCTGTCTGACTGACTGACTGGGTGACTAGCTGTCTGACAGACTGAGTGACTAGCTGTCTTACAGTCTGAGTGATTAGCTGACTGACCAACTAACTGACTGACTTACAGATTGGCTGACCTAGTGACTGCTGAATGACCTAATGACGGACTGGCTGACCCACTGACTGACAGAATGACCTACTGACTGACTGGCTGACCTACTGGCAGACTGACTAACTGACTGACTGATCGATCGACCAAATGACTGACCTACTGAAAGACCTACTGACAGACTGACCTACTGACTGAGAGACAGACTGACTGACCTACTGACTGAATGACTGACTGACTCACAGACTGACTCACTGACTGTGACTGACTCACTGACTGACTCACTGACTGTGACTGACTCACTTACTGTGACTGACTCACTGACTGTGACTGACTGACTGATTTACTGACTGACTGACTGGCTGACATACTGACTGACTGAGTGAGTAGATGTCTGACAGACTGAGTGACTAGCTGTCTGACAGACTGAGTGACTGACTGACCGACCGACGGTAAGACCGACTGACTGACCAACCTACTGAGTGACTAGCTGTCTGACAGACTGAGTGACTAACTGACTAACTAGCTGACTAGCTGACTGACTAGCTGACTGACTGACTGACTGACTGACTGACCTTATGACTGCTGAATGACCTAATGACGGACTGGCTGACCCACAGACTGACAGAATGACCTACTGACTGACTGGCTGACCTACTGGCAGACTGACTGACTGACTGACTGACTGACTGACTGACTGACTGACTGACTGACTGACTGACTGACTGACTGACTGACTGACTGACTGACTGACTGACTGACTGACTGACTGACTGACTGACTGACTGACTGAGTAGCTGACTAACTGACTAACTGACTAACTGACTGACTGACTGACTGACTAACTGACTGACTGACTGACTGACTGACTGACTGACTGACTGACTGACTGACCGACCGACCGACCGACCGACCGACCGACCGACCGACCGACCGACCGACCGACCGACCGACCCGACCCGACCCGACCCGACCCGACCCGACCCGACCCGACCCGACCCGACCCGACCCGACCCGACCCGACCGACCGACCGACCGACCGACCGACCGACCGACCGACCGACTGACCCACCCACAGACCGACCCACCCACAGACCGACCCACCCACCGACAGACTGACTGACTCAGTGACTGACCCACCCACCGACAGACTGACTGACTCAGTGACTGACTGACTGGCTCAGTGAATGACAGGCTGAGCAACTGACTGACCTACTGAGTGACTGGCTGACTGACAGACTTGATGACCTAAAGACAGACTGACTGACCCACTGAATGACAAATTGACCTACTGACTGACTGGCTGATCTACTGACTGACTGACTGATCTCTTGACCTGCTAACTGGTTGACCTACTGACTGACTGACTGGCTGACCTACTGACTGACTGAGTGACTAGCTGTCTGACAGACTGAGTGACTAGCTGTCTGACTGACTGACTGACTGGGTGACTAGCTGTCTGACAGACTGAGTGACTAGCTGTCTTACAGTCTGAGTGATTAGCTGACTGACCAACTAACTGACTGACTTACAGATTGGCTGACCTAGTGACTGCTGAATGACCTAATGACGGACTGGCTGACCCACTGACTGACAGAATGACCTACTGACTGACTGGCTGACCTACTGGCAGACTGACTAACTGACTGACTGATCGATCGACCAAATGACTGACCTACTGAAAGACCTACTGACAGACTGACCTACTGACTGAGAGACAGACTGACTGACCTACTGACTGAATGACTGACTGACTCACAGACTGACTCACTGACTGTGACTGACTCACTGACTGACTCACTGACTGTGACTGACTCACTTACTGTGACTGACTCACTGACTGTGACTGACTGACTGATATACTGACTGACTGACTGGCTGACATACTGACTGACTGAGTGAGTAGATGTCTGACAGACTGAGTGACTAGCTGTCTGACAGACTGAGTGACTGACTGACCGACCGACGGTATGACCGACTGACTGACCAACCTACTGAGTGACTAGCTGTCTGACAGACTGAGTGACTAGCTGACTAACTAGCTGACTAGCTGACTGACTAGCTGACTGACTGACTGACTTACTGACTGACCTTATGACTGCTGAATGACCTAATGACGGACTGGCTGACCCACAGACTGACAGAATGACCTACTGACTGACTGGCTGACCTACTGGCAGACTGACTGACTGACTGACTGACTGACTGACTGACTGACTGACTGACTGACTGACTGACTGACTGACTGACTGACTGACTGACTGACTGACTGACTGACTGACTGACTGACTGACTGACTGACTGACTGACTGAGTAGCTGACTAACTGACTAACTGACTTACTGACTGACTGACTAACTGACTGACTGACTGACTGACTGACTGACTGAATGACTGACTGACTCACTGACTGACCGACCGACCGACCGACCGACCGACCGACCGACCGACCGACCCACCCGACCCGACCCGACCCGACCCGACCCGACCCGACCCGACCCGACCCGACCCGACCCGACCGACCGACCTACCGACCGACCGACCGACCGACCGACCGACCGACTGACCCACCCACAGACCGACCCACCCACAGACCGACCCACCCACCGACAGACTGACTGACTCAGTGACTGACCCACCCACCGACAGACTGACTGACTCAGTGACTGACTGACTGGCTCAGTGAATGACAGGCTGAGCAACTGACTGACCTACTGAGTGACTGGCTGACTGACAGACTTGATGACCTAAAGACAGACTGACTGACCCACTGAATGACAAATTGACCTACTGACTGACTGGCTGATCTACTGACTGACTGACTGATCTCTTGACCTGCTAACTGGTTGACCTACTGACTGACTGACTGGCTGACCTACTGACTGACTGAGTGACTAGCTGTCTGACAGACTGAGTGACTAGCTGTCTGACTGACTGACTGGGTGACTAGCTGTCTGACAGACTGAGTGACTAGCTGTCTTACAGTCTGAGTGATTAGCTGACTGACCAACTAACTGACTGACTTACAGATTGGCTGACCTAGTGACTGCTGAATGACCTAATGACGGACTGGCTGACCCACTGACTGACAGAATGACCTACTGACTGACTGGCTGACCTACTGGCAGACTGACTAACTGACTGACTGATCGATCGACCAAATGACTGACCTACTGAAAGACCTACTGACAGACTGACCTACTGACTGAGAGACAGACTGACTGACCTACTGACTGAATGACTGACTGACTCACAGACTGACTCACTGACTGTGACTGACTCACTGACTGACTCACTGACTGTGACTGACTCACTTACTGTGACTGACTCACTGACTGTGACTGACTGACTGATATACTGACTGACTGACTGGCTGACATACTGACTGACTGAGTGAGTAGATGTCTGACAGACTGAGTGACTAGCTGTCTGACAGACTGAGTGACTGACTGACCGACCGACGGTAAGACCGACTGACTGACCAACCTACTGAGTGACTAGCTGTCTGACAGACTGAGTGACTAGCTGACTAACTAGCTGACTAGCTGACTGACTAGCTGACTGACTGACTGACTGACTGACTGACCTTATGACTGCTGAATGACCTAATGACGGACTGGCTGACCCACAGACTGACAGAATGACCTACTGACTGACTGGCTGACCTACTGGCAGACTGACTGACTGACTGACTGACTGACTGACTGACTGACTGACTGACTGACTGACTGACTGACTGACTGACTGACTGACTGACTGACTGACTGACTGACTGACTGACTGACTGACTGAGTAGCTGACTAACTGACTGACTGACTGACTGACTAACTGACTGACTGACTGACTGACTGACTGACTGACTGACTGACTGACTGACTGACTGACTGACCGACCGACCGACCGACCGACCGACCGACCGACCGACCGACCGACGACCGACCGACCCGACCCGACCCGACCCGACCCGACCCAACCCGACCCGACCCGACCCGACCCGACCCGACCCGACCGACCGACCGACCTACCGACCGACCGACCGACCGACCGACCGACCGACCGACCGACTGACCCACCCACAGACCGACCCACCCACCGACCGACCCACCCACCGACAGACTGACTGACTCAGTGACTGACCCACCCACCGACAGACTGACTGACTCAGTGACTGACTGACTGGCTCAGTGAATGACAGGCTGAGCAACTGACTGACCTACTGAGTGACTGGCTGACTGACAGACTTGATGACCTAAAGACAGACTGACTGACCCACTGAATGACAAATTGACCTACTGACTGACTGGCTGATCTACTGACTGACTGACTGATCTCTTGACCTGCTAACTGGTTGACCTACTGACTGACTGACTGGCTGACCTACTGACTGACTGAGTGACTAGCTGTCTGACAGACTGAGTGACTAGCTGTCTGACTGACTGACTGGGTGACTAGCTGTCTGACAGACTGAGTGACTAGCTGTCTTACAGTCTGAGTGATTAGCTGACTGACCAACTAACTGACTGACTTACAGATTGGCTGACCTAGTGACTGCTGAATGACCTAATGACGGACTGGCTGACCCACTGACTGACAGAATGACCTACTGACTGACTGGCTGACCTACTGGCAGACTGACTAACTGACTGACTGATCGATCGACCAAATGACTGACCTACTGAAAGACCTACTGACAGACTGACCTACTGACTGAGAGACAGACTGACTGACCTACTGACTGAATGACTGACTGACTCACAGACTGACTCACTGACTGTGACTGACTCACTGACTGACTCACTGACTGTGACTGACTCACTTACTGTGACTGACTCACTGACTGTGACTGACTGACTGATTTACTGACTGACTGACTGGCTGACATACTGACTGACTGAGTGAGTAGATGTCTGACAGACTGAGTGACTAGCTGTCTGACAGACTGAGTGACTGACTGACCGACCGACGGTAAGACCGACTGACTGACCAACCTACTGAGTGACTAGCTGTCTGACAGACTGAGTGACTAGCTGACTAACTAGCTGACTAGCTGACTGACTAGCTGACTGACTGACTGACTGACTGACTGACCTTATGACTGCTGAATGACCTACTGACGGACTGGCTGACCCACAGACTGACAGAATGACCTACTGACTGACTGGCTGACCTACTGGCAGACTTACTGACTGACTGACTGACTGACTGACTGACTGACTGACTGACTGACTGACTGACTGACTGACTGACTGACTGACTGACTGACTGACTGACTGACTGACTGACTGACTGACTGACTGACTGACTGACTGACTGACTGACTGACTGACTGACTGACTGACTGAGTAGCTGACTAACTGACTAACTGACTGACTGACTGACTGACTAACTGACTGACTGACTGACTGACTGACTGACTGACTGACTGACTGACTGACTGACTGACTGACTGACCGACCGACCGACCGACCGACCGACCGACCGACCGACCGACCGACCGACCGACCGACCGACCCGACCCGACCCGACCCGACCCGACCCGACCCGACCCGACCCGACCCGACCCGACCCGACCCGACCGACCGACCGACCGACCGACCGACCGACTGACCCACCCACAGACCGACCCACCCACAGACCGACCCACCCACCGACAGACTGACTGACTCAGTGACTGACCCACCCACCGACAGACTGACTGACTCAGTGACTGACTGACTGGCTCAGTGAATGACAGGCTGAGCAACTGACTGACCTACTGAGTGACTGGCTGACTGACAGACTTGATGACCTAAAGACAGACTGACTGACCCACTGAATGACAAATTGACCTACTGACTGACTGGCTGATCTACTGACTGACTGACTGATCTCTTGACCTGCTAACTGGTTGACCTACTGACTGACTGACTGGCTGACCTACTGACTGACTGAGTGACTAGCTGTCTGACAGACTGAGTGACTAGCTGTCTGACTGACTGACTGGGTGACTAGCTGTCTGACAGACTGAGTGACTAGCTGTCTTACAGTCTGAGTGATTAGCTGACTGACCAACTAACTGACTGACTTACAGATTGGCTGACCTAGTGACTGCTGAATGACCTAATGACGGACTGGCTGACCCACTGACTGACAGAATGACCTACTGACTGACTGGCTGACCTACTGGCAGACTGACTAACTGACTGACTGATCGATCGACCAAATGACTGACCTACTGAAAGACCTACTGACAGACTGACCTACTGACTGAGAGACAGACTGACTGACCTACTGACTGAATGACTGACTGACTCACAGACTGACTCACTGACTGTGACTGACTCACTGACTGACTCACTGACTGTGACTGACTCACTTACTGTGACTGACTCACTGACTGTGACTGACTGACTGATTTACTGACTGACTGACTGGCTGACATACTGACTGACTGAGTGAGTAGATGTCTGACAGACTGAGTGACTAGGTGTCTGACAGACTGAGTGACTGACTGACCGACCGACGGTAAGACCGACTGACTGACCAACCTACTGAGTGACTAGCTGTCTGACAGACTGAGTGACTAGCTGACTAACTAGCTGACTAGCTGACTGACTAGCTGACTGACTGACTGACTGACTGACTGACCTTATGACTGCTGAATGACCTAATGACGGACTGGCTGACCCAGAGACTGACAGAATGACCTACTGACTGACTGGCTGACCTACTGGCAGACTGACTGACTGACTGACTGACTGACTGACTGACTGACTGACTGACTGACTGACTGACTGACTGACTGACTGACTGACTGACTGACTGACTGACTGACTGACTGACTGCCTGACTGAGTAGCTGACTAACTGACTAACTGACTGACTGACTGACTGACTAACTGACTGACTGACTGACTGACTGACTGACTGACTGACTGACTGACTGACTGACTGACTGACTGACTGACCGACCGACCGACCGACCGACTGACCGACCGACCGACCGACCGACCGATCGACCGACCCGACCCGACCCGACCCGACCCGACCCAACCCGACCCGAACCGACCCAACCCGACCCGACCCGACCCGACCCGACCGACCGACCGACCTACCGACCGACCGACCGACCTACCGACTGACCGACTGACCCACCCACAGACCGACCCACCCACAGACCGACCCACCCACCGACAGACTGACTGACTCAGTGACTGACCCACCCACCGACAGACTGACTGACTCAGTGACTGACTGACTGGCTCAGTGAATGACAGGCTGAGTAACTGACTGACCTACTGAGTGACTGGCTGACTGACAGACTTGATGACCTAAAGACAGACTGACTGACCCACTGAATGACAAATTGACCTACTGACTGACTGGCTGATCTACTGACTGACTGACTGATCTCTTGACCTGCTAACTGGTTGACCTACTGACTGACTGACTGGCTGACCTACTGACTGACTGAGTGACTAGCTGTCTGACAGACTGAGTGACTAGCTGTCTGACTGACTGACTGGGTGACTAGCTGTCTGACAGACTGAGTGACTAGCTGTCTTACAGTCTGAGTGATTAGCTGACTGACCAACTAACTGACTGACTTACAGATTGGCTGACCTAGTGACTGCTGAATGACCTAATGACGGACTGGCTGACCCACTGACTGACAGAATGACCTACTGACTGACTGGCTGACCTACTGGCAGACTGACTAACTGACTGACTGATCGATCGACCAAATGACTGACCTACTGAAAGACCTACTGACAGACTGACCTACTGACTGAGAGACAGACTGACTGACCTACTGACTGAATGACTGACTGACTGACTCACAGACTGACTCACTGACTGTGACTGACTCACTGACTGACTCACTGACTGTGACTGACTCACTTACTGTGACTGACTCACTGACTGTGACTGACTGACTGATTTACTGACTGACTGACTGGCTGACATACTGACTGACTGAGTGAGTAGATGTCTGACAGACTGAGTGACTAGCTGTCTGACAGACTGAGTGACTGACTGACCGACCGACGGTAAGACCGACTGACTGACCAACCTACTGAGTGACTAGCTGTCTGACAGACTGAGTGACTAGCTGACTAACTAGCTGACTAGCTGACTGACTAGCTGACTGACTGACTGACTGACTGACTGACCTTATGACTGCTGAATGACCTAATGACGGACTGGCTGACCCACAGACTGACAGAATGACCTACTGACTGACTGGCTGACCTACTGGCAGACTGACTGACTGACTGACTGACTGACTGACTGACTGACTGACTGACTGACTGACTGACTGACTGACTGACTGACTGACTGACTGACTGAGTAGCTGACTAACTGACTAACTGACTGACTGACTGACTGACTAACTGACTGACTGACTGACTGACTGACTGACTGACTGACTGACTGACTGACTGACTGACCGACCGACCGACCGACCGACCGACCGACCGACCGACCGACCGACCGACCGACCGACCGACCCGACCCGACCCGACCCGACCCAACCCGACCCGACCCGACCCGACCCGACCCGACCCGACCCGACCCGACCGAAAGACCGACCTACCGACCGACCGACCGACCGACCGACCGACCGACTGACCCACCCACAGACCGACCCACCCACAGACCGACCCACCCACCGACAGACTGACTGACTCAGTGACTGACCCACCCACCGACAGACTGACTGACTCAGTGACTGACTGACTGGCTCAGTGAATGACAGGCTGAGCAACTGACTGACCTACTGAGTGACTGGCTGACTGACAGACTTGATGACCTAAAGACAGACTGACTGACCCACTGAATGACAAATTGACCTACTGACTGACTGGCTGATCTACTGACTGACTGACTGATCTCTTGACCTGCTAACTGGTTGACCTACTGACTGACTGACTGGCTGACCTACTGACTGACTGAGTGACTAGCTGTCTGACAGACTGAGTGACTAGCTGTCTGACTGACTGACTGGGTGACTAGCTGTCTGACAGACTGAGTGACTAGCTGTCTTACAGTCTGAGTGATTAGCTGACTGACCAACTAACTGACTGACTTACAGATTGGCTGACCTAGTGACTGCTGAATGACCTAATGACGGACTGGCTGACCCACTGACTGACAGAATGACCTACTGACTGACTGGCTGACCTACTGGCAGACTGACTAACTGACTGACTGATCGATCGACCAAATGACTGACCTACTGAAAGACCTACTGACAGACTGACCTACTGACTGAGAGACAGACTGACTGACCTACTGACTGAATGACTGACTGACTCACAGACTGACTCACTGACTGTGACTGACTCACTGACTGACTCACTGACTGTGACTGACTCACTTACTGTGACTGACTCACTGACTGTGACTGACTGACTGATTTACTGACTGACTGACTGGCTGACATACTGACTGACTGAGTGAGTAGATGTCTGACAGACTGAGTGACTAGCTGTCTGACAGACTGAGTGACTGACTGACCGACCGACGGTAAGACCGACTGACTGACCAACCTACTGAGTGACTAGCTGTCTGACAGACTGAGTGACTAGCTGACTAACTAGCTGACTAGCTGACTGACTAGCTGACTGACTGACTGACTGACTGACCTTATGACTGCTGAATGACCTAATGACGGACTGGCTGACCCACAGACTGACAGAATGACCTACTGAATGACTGGCTGACCTACTGGCAGACTGACTGACTGACTGACTGACTGACTGACTGACTGACTGACTGACTGACTGACTGACTGACTGACTGACTGACTGACTGACTGACTGACTGACTGACTGACTGACTGACTGACTGACTGACTGACTGACTGACTGACTGACTGACTGACTGACTGACTGACTGACTGACTGACTGACTGAGTAGCTGACTAACTGACTGACTGACTGACTGACTGACTGACTAACTGACTGACTGACTGACTGACTGACTGACTGACTGACTGACTGACTGACTGACTGACCGACCGACCGACCGACCGACCGACCGACCGACCGACCGACCGACCGACCGACCGATCGACCGACCGACCGACCGACCGACCGACCGACCCGACCCGACCCGACCCGACCCGACCCGACCCGACCCGACCCGACCCGACCCGACCCGATCCGACCCGACCCGACCCGACCGACCGACCGACCGACCTACCGACCGACCGACCGACCGACTGACCCACCCACAGACCGACCCACCCACAGACCGACCCACCCACCGACAGACTGACTGACTCAGTGACTGACCCACCCACCGACAGACTGACTGACTCAGTGACTGACTGACTGGCTCAGTGAATGACAGGCTGAGCAACTGACTGACCTACTGAGTGACTGGCTGACTGACAGACTTGATGACCTAAAGACAGACTGACTGACCCACTGAATGACAAATTGACCTACTGACTGACTGGCTGATCTACTGACTGACTGACTGATCTCTTGACCTGCTAACTGGTTGACCTACTGACTGACTGACTGGCTGACCTACTGACTGACTGAGTGACTAGCTGTCTGACAGACTGAGTGACTAGCTGTCTGACTGACTGACTGGGTGACTAGCTGTCTGACAGACTGAGTGACTAGCTGTCTTACAGTCTGAGTGATTAGCTGACTGACCAACTAACTGACTGACTTACAGATTGGCTGACCTAGTGACTGCTGAATGACCTAATGACGGACTGGCTGACCCACTGACTGACAGAATGACCTACTGACTGACTGGCTGACCTACTGGCAGACTGACTAACTGACTGACTGATCGATCGACCAAATGACTGACCTACTGAAAGACCTACTGACAGACTAAACCTACTGACTGAGAGACAGACTGACTGACCTACTGACTGAATGACTGACTGACTGACTCACAGACTGACTCACTGACTATGACTGACTCACTGACTGACTCACTGACTGTGACTGACTCACTTACTGTGACTGACTCACTGACTGTGACTGACTGACTGATTTACTGACTGACTGACTGGCTGACATACTGACTGACTGAGTGAGTAGATGTCTGACAGACTGAGTGACTAGCTGTCTGACAGACTGAGTGACTGACTGACCGACCGACGGTAAGACCGACTGACTGACCAACCTACTGAGTGACTAGCTGTCTGACAGACTGAGTGACTAGCTGACTAACTAGCTGACTAGCTGACTGACTAGCTGACTGACTGACTGACTGACTGACTGACCTTATGACTGCTGAATGACCTAATGACGGACTGGCTGACCCACAGACTGACAGAATGACCTACTGACTGACTGGCTGACCTACTGGCAGACTGACTGACTGACTGACTGACTGACTGACTGACTGACTGACTGACTGACTGACTGACTGACTGACTGACTGACTGACTGACTGACTGACTGACTGACTGACTGACTGACTGACTGACTGACTGAGTAGCTGACTAACTGACTAACTGACTGACTGACTGACTGACTAACTGACTGACTGACTGACTGACTGACTGACTGACTGACTGACTGACCGACCGACCGACCGACCGACCGACCGACCGACCGACCGACCGACTGACCGACCGACCCGACCCGACCCGACCCGACCCGACCCGACCCGACCCGACCCGACCGACCGACCGACCTACCGACCGACCGACCGACCGACCGACCGACCGACTGACCCACCCACAGACCGACCCACCCACAGACCGACCCACCCACCGACAGACTGACTGACTCAGTGACTGATCCACCCACCGACAGACTGACTGACTCAGTGACTGACTGACTGGCTCAGTGAATGACAGGCTGAGCAACTGACTGACCTACTGAGTGACTGGCTGACTGACAGACTTGATGACCTAAAGACAGACTGACTGACCCACTGAATGACAAATTGACCTACTGACTGACTGGCTGATCTACTGACTGACTGACTGATCTCTTGACCTGCTAACTGGTTGACCTACTGACTGACTGACTGGCTGACCTACTGACTGACTGAGTGACTAGCTGTCTGACAGACTGAGTGACTAGCTGTCTGACTGACTGACTGGGTGACTAGCTGTCTGACAGACTGAGTGACTAGCTGTCTTACAGTCTGAGTGATTAGCTGACTGACCAACTAACTGACTGACTTACAGATTGGCTGACCTAGTGACTGCTGAATGACCTAATGACGGACTGGCTGACCCACTGACTGACAGAATGACCTACTGACTGACTGGCTGACCTACTGGCAGACTGACTAACTGACTGACTGATCGATCGACCAAATGACTGACCTACTGAAAGACCTACTGACAGACTGACCTACTGACTGAGAGACAGACTGACTGACCTACTGACTGAATGACTGACTGACTGACTCACAGACTGACTCACTGACTGTGACTGACTCACTGACTGACTCACTGACTGTGACTGACTCACTTACTGTGACTGACTCACTGACTGTGACTGACTGACTGATTTACTGACTGACTGACTGGCTGACATACTGACTGACTGAGTGAGTAGATGTCTGACAGACTGAGTGACTAGCTGTCTGACAGACTGAGTGACTGACTGACCGACCGACGGTAAGACCGACTGACTGACCAACCTACTGAGTGACTAGCTGTCTGACAGACTGAGTGACTAGCTGACTAACTAGCTGACTAGCTGACTGACTAGCTGACTGACTGACTGACTGACTGACTGACCTTATGACTGCTGAATGACCTAATGACGGACTGGCTGACCCACAGACTGACAGAATGACCTACTGACTGACTGGCTGACCTACTGGCAGACTGACTGACTGACTGACTGACTGACTGACTGACTGACTGACTGACTGACTGACTGACTGACTGACTGACTGACTGACTGACTGACTGACTGACTGACTGACTGACTGACTGACTGACTGACTGACTGACTGACTGACTGACTGACTGACTGACTGACTGAGTAGCTGACTAACTGACTAACTGACTGACTGACTGACTGACTAACTGACTGACTGACTGACTGACTGACTGACTGACTGACTGACTGACTGACCGACCGACCGACCGACCGACCGACCGACCGACCGACCGACCGACCGACCGACCGACCGACCCGACCCGACCCGACCCGACCCGACCCGACCCGACCCGACCCGACCCGACCCGACCGACCGACCGACCTACCGACCGACCGACCGACCGACCGACCGACCGACCGACTGACCCACCCACAGACCGACCCACCCACCGACAGACTGACTGACTCAGTGACTGACCCACCCACTGACAGACTGACTGACTCAGTGACTGACTGACTGGCTCAGTGAATGACAGGCTGAGCAACTGACTGACCTACTGAGTGACTGGCTGACTGACAGACTTGATGACCTAAAGACAGACTGACTGACCCACTGAATGACAAATTGACCTACTGACTGACTGGCTGATCTACTGACTGACTGACTGATCTCTTGACCTGCTAACTGGTTGACCTACTGACTGACTGACTGGCTGACCTACTGACTGACTGAGTGACTAGCTGTCTGACAGACTGAGTGACTAGCTGTCTGACTGACTGACTGGGTGACTAGCTGTCTGACAGACTGAGTGACTAGCTGTCTTACAGTCTGAGTGATTAGCTGACTGACCAACTAACTGACTGACTTACAGATTGGCTGACCTAGTGACTGCTGAATGACCTAATGACGGACTGGCTGACCCACTGACTGACAGAATGACCTACTGACTGACTGGCTGACCTACTGGCAGACTGACTAACTGACTGACTGATCGATCGACCAAATGACTGACCTACTGAAAGACCTACTGACAGACTGACCTACTGACTGAGAGACAGACTGACTGACCTACTGACTGAATGACTGACTGACTGACTCACAGACTGACTCACTGACTGTGACTGACTCACTGACTGACTCACTGACTGTGACTGACTCACTTACTGTGACTGACTCACTGACTGTGACTGACTGACTGATTTACTGACTGACTGACTGGCTGACATACTGACTGACTGAGTGAGTAGATGTCTGACAGACTGAGTGACTAGCTGTCTGACAGACTGAGTGACTGACTGACCGACCGACGGTAAGACCGACTGACTGACCAACCTACTGAGTGACTAGCTGTCTGACAGACTGAGTGACTAGCTGACTAACTAGCTGACTAGCTGACTGACTAGCTGACTTACTGACTGACTGACTGACTGACCTTATGACTGCTGAATGACCTAATGACGGACTGGCTGACCCACAGACTGACAGAATGACCTACTGACTGACTGGCTGACCTACTGGCAGACTGACTGACTGACTGACTGACTGACTGACTGACTGACTGACTGACTGACTGACTGACTGACTGACTGACTGACTGACTGACTGACTGACTGACTGACTGACTGACTGACTGACTGACTGACTGAGTAGCTGACTAACTGACTAACTGACTGACTGACTGACTGACTAACTGACTGACTGACTGACTGACTGACTGACTGACTGACTGACTGACTGACCGACCGACCGACCGACCGACCGACCGACCGACCGACCGACCGACCGACCGACCGACCGACCCGACCCGACCCGACCCGACCCGACCCGACCCGACCCGACCCGACCGACCGACCGACCTACCGACCGACCGACCGACCGACCGACCGACCGACTGACCCACCCACAGACCGACCCACCCACAGACCGACCCACCCACCGACAGACTGACTGACTCAGTGACTGACCCACCCACCGACAGACTGACTGACTCAGTGACTGACTGACTGGCTCAGTGAATGACAGGCTGAGCAACTGACTGACCTACTGAGTGACTGGCTGACTGACAGACTTGATGACCTAAAGACAGACTGACTGACCCACTGAATGACAAATTGACCTACTGACTGACTGGCTGATCTACTGACTGACTGACTGATCTCTTGACCTGCTAACTGGTTGACCTACTGACTGACTGACTGGCTGACCTACTGACTGACTGAGTGACTAGCTGTCTGACAGACTGAGTGACTAGCTGTCTGACTGACTGACTGGGTGACTAGCTGTCTGACAGACTGAGTGACTAGCTGTCTTACAGTCTGAGTGATTAGCTGACTGACCAACTAACTGACTGACTTACAGATTGGCTGACCTAGTGACTGCTGAATGACCTAATGACGGACTGGCTGACCCACTGACTGACAGAATGACCTACTGACTGACTGGCTGACCTACTGGCAGACTGACTAACTGACTGACTGATCGATCGACCAAATGACTGACCTACTGAAAGACCTACTGACAGACTGACCTACTGACTGAGAGACAGACTGACTGACCTACTGACTGAATGACTGACTGACTGACTCACAGACTGACTCACTGACTGTGACTGACTCACTGACTGACTCACTGACTGTGACTGACTCACTTACTGTGACTGACTCACTGACTGTGACTGACTGACTGATTTACTGACTGACTGACTGGCTGACATACTGACTGACTGAGTGAGTAGATGTCTGACAGACTGAGTGACTAGCTGTCTGACAGACTGAGTGACTGACTGACCGACCGACGGTAAGACCGACTGACTGACCAACCTACTGAGTGACTAGCTGTCTGACAGACTGAGTGACTAGCTGACTAACTAGCTGACTAGCTGACTGACTAGCTGACTGACTGACTGACTGACTGACTGACCTTATGACTGCTGAATGACCTAATGACGGACTGGCTGACCCACAGACTGACAGAATGACCTACTGACTGACTGGCTGACCTACTGGCAGACTGACTGACTGACTGACTGACTGACTGACTGACTGACTGACTGACTGACTGACTGACTGACTGACTGACTGACTGACTGACTGACTGACTGACTGACTGACTGACTGACTGACTGACTGACTGACTGACTGACTGACTGACTGACTGACTGACTGACTGACTGACTGACTGACTGACTGACTGACTGACTGACTGACTGACTGACTGACTGACTGACTAAGTAGCTGACTAACTGACTAACTGACTGACTGACTGACTGACTAACTGACTGACTGACTGACTGACTGACTGACTGACTGACTGACTGACTGACTGACTGACCGACCGACCCTCCGACCGACCGACCGACCGACCGACCGACCGACCGACCGACCGACCGACCGACCGACCGACCCGACACGACCCGACCCGACCCGACCCAACCCGACCCGACCCGACCCGACCCGACCCGACCCGACCCGACCGACCGACCGACCTACCGACCGACCGACCGACCGACCGACCGACCGACTGACCCACCCACAGACCGACCCACCCACAGACCGACCCACCCACCGACAGACTGACTGACTCAGTGACTGACCCACCCACCGACAGACTGACTGACTCAGTGACTGACTGACTGGCTCAGTGAATGACAGGCTGAGCAACTGACTGACCTACTGAGTGACTGGCTGACTGACAGACTTGATGACCTAAAGACAGACTGACTGACCCACTGAATGACAAATTGACCTACTGACTGACTGGCTGATCTACTGACTGACTGACTGATCTCTTGACCTGCTAACTGGTTGACCTACTGACTGACTGACTGGCTGACCTACTGACTGACTGAGTGACTAGCTGTCTGACAGACTGAGTGACTAGCTGTCTGAATGACTGACTGGGTGACTAGCTGTCTGACAGACTGAGTGACTAGCTGTCTTACAGTCTGAGTGATTAGCTGACTGACCAACTAACTGACTGACTTACAGATTGGCTGACCTAGTGACTGCTGAATGACCTAATGACGGACTGGCTGACCCACTGACTGACAGAATGACCTACTGACTGACTGGCTGACCTACTGGCAGACTGACTAACTGACTGACTGATCGATCGACCAAATGACTGACCTACTGAAAGACCTACTGACAGACTGACCTACTGACTGAGAGACAGACTGACTGACCTACTGACTGAATGACTGACTGACTCACAGACTGACTCACTGACTGTGACTGACTCACTGACTGACTCACTGACTGTGACTGACTCACTTACTGTGACTGACTCACTGACTGTGACTGACTGACTGATTTACTGACTGACTGACTGGCTGACATACTGACTGACTGAGTGAGTAGATGTCTGACAGACTGAGTGACTAGCTGTCTGACAGACTGAGTGACTGACTGACCGACCGACGGTAAGACCGACTGACTGACCAACCTACTGAGTGACTAGCTGTCTGACAGACTGAGTGACTAGCTGACTAACTAGCTGACTAGCTGACTGACTAGCTGACTGACTGACTGACTGACTGACTGACCTTATGACTGCTGAATGACCTAATGACGGACTGGCTGACCCACAGACTGACAGAATGACCTACTGACTGACTGGCTGACCTACTGGCAGACTGACTGACTGACTGACTGACTGACTGACTGACTGACTGACTGACTGACTGACTGACTGACTGACTGACTGACTGACTGACTGACTGACTGACTGACTGACTGACTGACTGACTGAGTAGCTGACTAACTGACTAACTGACTGACTGACTGACTGACTAACTGACTGACTGACTGACTGACTGACTGACTGACTGACTGACTGACTGACTGACCGACCGACCGACCGACCGACCGACCGACCGACCGACCGACCGACCCGACCCGACCCGACCCGACCCGACCCGACCCGACCCGACCCGACCCGACCCGACCGACCGACCGACCGACCTACCGACCGACCGACCGACCGACCGACCGACCGACCGACCGACTGACCCACCCACAGACCGACCCACCCACAGACCGACCCACCCACCGACAGACTGACTGACTCAGTGACTGACCCACCCACCGACAGACTGACTGACTCAGTGACTGACTGACTGGCTCAGTGAATGACAGGCTGAGCAACTGACTGACCTACTGAGTGACTGGCTGACTGACAGACTTGATGACCTAAAGACAGACTGACTGACCCACTGAATGACAAATTGACCTACTGACTGACTGGCTGATCTACTGACTGACTGACTGATCTCTTGACCTGCTAACTGGTTGACCTACTGACTGACTGACTGGCTGACCTACTGACTGACTGAGTGACTAGCTGTCTGACAGACTGAGTGACTAGCTGTCTGACTGACTGACTGGGTGACTAGCTGTCTGACAGACTGAGTGACTAGCTGTCTTACAGTCTGAGTGATTAGCTGACTGACCAACTAACTGACTGACTTACAGATTGGCTGACCTAGTGACTGCTGAATGACCTAATGACGGACTGGCTGACCCACTGACTGACAGAATGACCTACTGACTGACTGGCTGACCTACTGGCAGACTGACTAACTGACTGACTGATCGATCGACCAAATGACTGACCTACTGAAAGACCTACTGACAGACTGACCTACTGACTGAGAGACAGACTGACTGACCTACTGACTGAATGACTGACTGACTGACTCACAGACTGACTCACTGACTGTGACTGACTCACTGACTGACTCACTGACTGTGACTGACTCACTTACTGTGACTGACTCACTGACTGTGACTGACTGACTGATTTACTGACTGACTGACTGGCTGACATACTGACTGACTGAGTGAGTAGATGTCTGACAGACTGAGTGACTAGCTGTCTGACAGACTGAGTGACTGACTGACCGACCGACGGTAAGACCGACTGACTGACCAACCTACTGAGTGACTAGCTGTCTGACAGACTGAGTGACTAGCTGACTAACTAGCTGACTAGCTGACTGACTAGCTGACTGACTGACTGACTGACTGACTGACTGACCTTATGACTGCTGAATGACCTAATGACGGACTGGCTGACCCACAGACTGACAGAATGACCTACTGACTGACTGGCTGACCTACTGGCAGACTGACTGACTGACTGACTGACTGACTGACTGACTGACTGACTGACTGACTGACTGACTGACTGACTGACTGACTGACTGACTGACTGACTGACTGACTGACTGACTGACTGACTGACTGACTGACTGACTGACTGACTGACTGACTGACTGACTGACTGACTGAGTAGCTGACTAACTGACTAACTGACTGACTGACTGACTGACTAACTGACTGACTGACTGACTGACTGACTGACTGACTGACTGACTGACTGACTGACTGACTGACTGACTGACCGACCGACCGACCGACCGACCGACCGACCGACCGACCGACCGACCGACCGACCGACCGACCGACCGACCCGACCCGACCCGACCCGACCCGACCCAACCCGACCCGACCCGACCCGACCCGACCCGACCCGACCCGACCGACCGACCGACCTACCGACCGACCGACCGACCGACCGACCGACTGACCCACCCACAGACCGACCCACCCACAGACCGACCCACCCACCGACAGACTGACTGACTCAGTGACTGACCCACCCACCGACAGACTGACTGACTCAGTGACTGACTGACTGGCTCAGTGAATGACAGGCTGAGCAACTGACTGACCTACTGAGTGACTGGCTGACTGACAGACTTGATGACCTAAAGACAGACTGACTGACCCACTGAATGACAAATTGACCTACTGACTGACTGGCTGATCTACTGACTGACTGACTGATCTCTTGACCTGCTAACTGGTTGACCTACTGACTGACTGACTGGCTGACCTACTGACTGACTGAGTGACTAGCTGTCTGACAGACTGAGTGACTAGCTGTCTGACTGACTGACTGGGTGACTAGCTGTCTGACAGACTGAGTGACTAGCTGTCTTACAGTCTGAGTGATTAGCTGACTGACCAACTAACTGACTGACTTACAGATTGGCTGACCTAGTGACTGCTGAATGACCTAATGACGGACTGGCTGACCCACTGACTGACAGAATGACCTACTGACTGACTGGCTGACCTACTGGCAGACTGACTAACTGACTGACTGATCGATCGACCAAATGACTGACCTACTGAAAGACCTACTGACAGACTGACCTACTGACTGAGAGACAGACTGACTGACCTACTGACTGAATGACTGACTGACTCACAGACTGACTCACTGACTGTGACTGACTCACTGACTGACTCACTGACTGTGACTGACTCACTTACTGTGACTGACTCACTGACTGTGACTGACTGACTGATTTACTGACTGACTGACTGGCTGACATACTGACTGACTGAGTGAGTAGATGTCTGACAGACTGAGTGACTAGCTGTCTGACAGACTGAGTGACTGACTGACCGACCGACGGTAAGACCGACTGACTGACCAACCTACTGAGTGACTAGCTGTCTGACAGACTGAGTGACTAGCTGACTAACTAGCTGACTAGCTGACTGACTAGCTGACTGACTGACTGACTGACTGACTGACCTTATGACTGCTGAATGACCTAATGACGGACTGGCTGACCCACAGACTGACAGAATGACCTACTGACTGACTGGCTGACCTACTGGCAGACTGACTGACTGACTGACTGACTGACTGACTGACTGACTGACTGACTGACTGACTGACTGACTGACTGACTGACTGACTGACTGACTGACTGACTGACTGACTGACTGACTGACTGACTGAGTAGCTGACTAGCTGTCTGACAGACTGAGTGACTAGCTGACTAACTGACTGACTGACTGACTGACTGACTGACTGACTGACTGACTGACTGACCGACCGACCGACCGACCGACCGACCGACCGACCGACCGACCGACTGACCGACCGACCGACCGACCCGACCCGACCCGACCCGACCCGACCCGACCCGACCCGACCCGACCGACCGACCTACCGACCGACCGACCGACCGACCGACCGACCGACCGACCGACTGACCCACCCACAGACCGACCCACCCACAGACCGACCCACCCACCGACAGACTGACTGACTCAGTGACTGACCCACCCACCGACAGACTGACTGACTCAGTGACTGACTGACTGGCTCAGTGAATGACAGGCTGAGCAACTGACTGACCTACTGAGTGACTGGCTGACTGACAGACTTGATGACCTAAAGACAGACTGACTGACCCACTGAATGACAAATTGACCTACTGACTGACTGGCTGATCTACTGACTGACTGACTGATCTCTTGACCTGCTAACTGGTTGACCTACTGACTGACTGACTGGCTGACCTACTGACTGACTGAGTGACTAGCTGTCTGACAGACTGAGTGACTAGCTGTCTGACTGACTGACTGGGTGACTAGCTGTCTGACAGACTGAGTGACTAGCTGTCTTACAGTCTGAGTGATTAGCTGACTGACCAACTAACTGACTGACTTACAGATTGGCTGACCTAGTGACTGCTGAATGACCTAATGACGGACTGGCTGACCCACTGACTGACAGAATGACCTACTGACTGACTGGCTGACCTACTGGCAGACTGACTAACTGACTGACTGATCGATCGACCAAATGACTGACCTACTGAAAGACCTACTGACAGACTGACCTACTGACTGAGAGACAGACTGACTGACCTACTGACTGAATGACTGACTGACTGACTCACAGACTGACTCACTGACTGTGACTGACTCACTGACTGACTCACTGACTGTGACTGACTCACTTACTGTGACTGACTCACTGACTGTGACTGACTGACTGATTTACTGACTGACTGACTGGCTGACATACTGACTGACTGAGTGAGTAGATGTCTGACAGACTGAGTGACTAGCTGTCTGACAGACTGAGTGACTGACTGACCGACCGACGGTAAGACCGACTGACTGACCAACCTACTGAGTGACTAGCTGTCTGACAGACTGAGTGACTAGCTGACTAACTAGCTGACTAGCTGACTGACTAGCTGACTGACTGACTGACTGACTGACCTTACGACTGCTGAATGACCTAATGACGGACTGGCTGACCCACAGACTGACAGAATGACCTACTGACTGACTGGCTGACCTACTGGCAGACTGACTGACTGACTGACTGACTGACTGACTGACTGACTGACTGACTGACTGACTGACTGACTGACTGACTGACTGACTGACTGACTGACTGACTGACTGACTGACTGACTGACTGACTGACTGACTGACTGACTGACTGACTGAGTAGCTGACTAACTGACTAACTGACTGACTGACTGACTGACTGACTAACTGACTGACTGACTGACTGACTGACTGACTGACTGACTGACAGACTGACCGACCGACCGACCGACCGACCGACCGACCGACCGACCGACCGACCGACCGACCGACCGACCGACCGACCGACCCGACCCGACCCGACCCGACCCGACCCAACCCGACCCGACCCGACCCGACCCGACCCGACCCGACCCGACCCGACCGACCGACCGACCGACCGACCGACCGACCGACCGACCGACCGACCGACTGACCCACCCACAGACCGACCCACCCACAGACCGACCCACCCACCGACAGACTGACTGACTCAGTGACTGACCCACCCACCGACAGACTGACTGACTCAGTGACTGACTGACTGGCTCAGTGAATGACAGGCTGAGCAACTGACTGACCTACTGAGTGACTGGCTGACTGACAGACTTGATGACCTAAAGACAGACTGACTGACCCACTGAATGACAAATTGACCTACTGACTGACTGGCTGATCTACTGACTGACTGACTGATCTCTTGACCTGCTAACTGGTTGACCTACTGACTGACTGACTGGCTGACCTACTGAAAGACTGAGTGACTAGCTGTCTGACAGACTGAGTGACTAGCTGTCTGACTGACTGACTGGGTGACTAGCTGTCTGACAGACTGAGTGACTAGCTGTCTTACAGTCTGAGTGATTAGCTGACTGACCAACTAACTGACTGACTTACAGATTGGCTGACCTAGTGACTGCTGAATGACCTAATGACGGACTGGCTGACCCACTGACTGACAGAATGACCTACTGACTGACTGGCTGACCTACTGGCAGACTGACTAACTGACTGACTGATCGATCGACCAAATGACTGACCTACTGAAAGACCTACTGACAGACTGACCTACTGACTGAGAGACAGACTGACTGACCTACTGACTGAATGACTGACTGACTGACTCACAGACTGACTCACTGACTGTGACTGACTCACTGACTGACTCACTGACTGTGACTGACTCACTTACTGTGACTGACTCACTGACTGTGACTGACTGACTGATTTACTGACTGACTGACTGGCTGACATACTGACTGACTGAGTGAGTAGATGTCTGACAGACTGAGTGACTAGCTGTCTGACAGACTGAGTGACTGACTGACCGACCGACGGTAAGACCGACTGACTGACCAACCTACTGAGTGACTAGCTGTCTGACAGACTGAGTGACTAGCTGACTAACTAGCTGACTAGCTGACTGACTAGCTGACTGACTGACTGACTGACTGACTGACCTTATGACTGCTGAATGACCTAATGACGGACTGGCTGACCCACAGACTGACAGAATGAGCTACTGACTGACTGGCTGACCTACTGGCAGACTGACTGACTGACTGACTGACTGACTGACTGACTGACTGACTGACTGACTGACTGACTGACTGACTGACTGACTGACTGACTGACTGAGTAGCTGACTAACTGACTAACTGACTGACTGACTGACTGACTAACTGACTGACTGACTGACTGACTGACTGACTGACTGACTGACTGACTGACTGACTGACTGACTGACTGACTGACCGACCGACCGACCGACCGACCGACCGACCGACCGACCGACCGACCGACCGACCGACCGACCGACCGACCCGACCCGACCCGACCCGACCCGACCCATTCAGACCCGACCCGACCCGACCCGACCCGACCCGACCGGACCCGACCGACCGACCGACCTACCGACCGACCGACCGACCGACCGACCGACCGACTGACCCACCCACAGACCGACCCACCCACAGACCGACCCACCCACCGACAGACTGACTGACTCAGTGACTGACCCACCCACCGACAGACTGACTGACTCAGTGACTGACTGACTGGCTCAGTGAATGACAGGCTGAGCAACTGACTGACCTACTGAGTGACTGGCTGACTGACAGACTTGATGACCTAAAGACAGACTGACTGACCCACTGAATGACAAATTGACCTACTGACTGACTGGCTGATCTACTGACTGACTGACTGATCTCTTGACCTGCTAACTGGTTGACCTACTGACTGACTGACTGGCTGACCTACTGACTGACTGAGTGACTAGCTGTCTGACAGACTGAGTGACTAGCTGTCTGACTGACTGACTGGGTGACTAGCTGTCTGACAGACTGAGTGACTAGCTGTCTTACAGTCTGAGTGATTAGCTGACTGACCAACTAACTGACTGACTTACATATTGGCTGACCTAGTGACTGCTGAATGACCTAATGACGGACTGGCTGACCCACTGACTGACAGAATGACCTACTGACTGACTGGCTGACCTACTGGCAGACTGACTAACTGACTGACTGATCGATCGACCAAATGACTGACCTACTGAAAGACCTACTGACAGACTGACCTACTGACTGAGAGACAGACTGACTGACCTACTGACTGAATGACTGACTGACTCACAGACTGACTCACTGACTGTGACTGACTCACTGACTGACTCACTGACTGTGACTGACTCACTTACTGTGACTGACTCACTGACTGTGACTGACTGACTGATTTACTGACTGACTGACTTGCTGACATACTGACTGACTGAGTGAGTAGATGTCTGACAGACTGAGTGACTAGCTGTCTGACAGACTGAGTGACTGACTGACCGACCGACGGTAAGACCGACTGACTGACCAACCTACTGAGTGACTAGCTGTCTGACAGACTGAGTGACTAGCTGACTAACTAGCTGACTAGCTGACTGACTAGCTGACTGACTGACTGACTGACTGACTGACCTTATGACTGCTGAATGACCTAATGACGGACTGGCTGACCCACAGACTGACAGAATGACCTACTGACTGACTGGCTGACCTACTGGCAGACTGACTGACTGACTGACTGACTGACTGACTGACTGACTAACTGACTGACTGACTGACTGACTGACTGACTGACTGACTGACTGACTGACTGACTGACTGACTGACTGACTGACTGACTGACTGACTGACTGACTGACTGAGTAGCTGACTAACTGACTAACTGACTGACTGACTGACTGACTAACTGACTGACTGACTGACTGACTGACTGACTGACTGACTGACTGACCGACCGACCGACCGACCGACCGACCGACCGACCGACCGACCCGACCCGACCCGACCCGACCCGACCCGACCCGACCCGACCCGACCCGACCGACCGACCGACCTACCGACCGACCGACCGACCGACCGACCGACTGACCCACCCACAGACCGACCCACCCACAGACCGACCCACCCACCGACAGACTGACTGACTCAGTGACTGACCCACCCACCGACAGACTGACTGACTCAGTGACTGACTGACTGGCTCAGTGAATGACAGGCTGAGCAACTGACTGACCTACTGAGTGACTGGCTGACTGACAGACTTGATGACCTAAAGACAGACTGACTGACCCACTGAATGACAAATTGACCTACTGACTGACTGGCTGATCTACTGACTGACTGACTGATCTCTTGACCTGCTAACTGGTTGACCTACTGACTGACTGACTGGCTGACCTACTGACTGACTGAGTGACTAGCTGTCTGACAGACTGAGTGACTAGCTGTCTGACTGACTGACTGGGTGACTAGCTGTCTGACAGACTGAGTGACTAGCTGTCTTACAGTCTGAGTGATTAGCTGACTGACCAACTAACTGACTGACTTACAGATTGGCTGACTAGTGACTGCTGAATGACCTAATGACGGACTGGCTGACCCACTGACTGACAGAATGACCTACTGACTGACTGGCTGACCTACTGGCAGACTGACTAACTGACTGACTGATCGATCGACCAAATGACTGACCTACTGAAAGACCTACTGACAGACTGACCTACTGACTGAGAGACAGACTGACTGACCTACTGACTGACTGACTGACTGACTGACTCACAGACTGACTCACTGACTGTGACTGACTCACTGACTGACTCACTGACTGTGACTGACTCACTTACTGTGACTGACTCACTGACTGTGACTGACTGACTGATTTACTGACTGACTGACTGGCTGACATACTGACTGACTGAGTGAGTAGATGTCTGACAGACTGAGTGACTAGCTGTCTGACAGACTGAGTGACTGACTGACCGACCGACGGTAAGACCGACTGACTGACTAACCTACTGAGTGACTAGCTGTCTGAGAGACTGAGTGACTAGCTGACTAACTAGCTGACTAGCTGACTGACTAGCTGACTGACTGACTGACTGACTGACTGACCTTATGACTGCTGAATGACCTAATGACGGACTGGCTGACCCACAGACTGACAGAATGACCTACTGACTGACTGGCTGACCTACTGGCAGACTGACTGACTGACTGACTGACTGACTGACTGACTGACTGACTGACTGACTGACTGACTGACTGACTGACTGACTGACTGACTGACTGACTGACTGACTGACTGACTGACTGACTGACTGACTGACTGACTGACTGACTGACTGACTGAGTAGCTGACTAACTGACTAACTGACTGACTGACTAACTGACTGACTGACTGACTGACTAACTGACTGACTGACTGACTGACTGACTGACTGACTGACTGACTGACTGACTGACCGACCGACCGACCGACCGACCGACCGACCGACCGACCGACCGACCCGACCCGACCCGACCCGACCCGACCCGACCCGACCCGACCCGACCGACCGACCGACCTACCGACCGACCGACCGACCGACCGACCGACCGACTGACCCACCCACAGACCGACCCACCCACCGACAGACTGACTGACTCAGTGACTGACCCACCCACCGACAGACTGACTGACTCAGTGACTGACTGACTGGCTCAGTGAATGACAGGCTGAGCAACTGACTGACCTACTGAGTGACTGGCTGACTGACAGACTTGATGACCTAAAGACAGACTGACTGACCCACTGAATGACAAATTGACCTACTGACTGACTGGCTGATCTACTGACTGACTGACTGATCTCTTGACCTGCTAACTGGTTGACCTACTGACTGACTGACTGGCTGACCTACTGACTGACTGAGTGACTAGCTGTCTGACAGACTGAGTGACTAGCTGTCTGACTGACTGACTGGGTGACTAGCTGTCTGACAGACTGAGTGACTAGCTGTCTTACAGTCTGAGTGATTAGCTGACTGACCAACTAACTGACTGACTTACAGATTGGCTGACCTAGTGACTGCTGAATGACCTAATGACGGACTGGCTGACCCACTGACTGACAGAATGACCTACTGACTGACTGGCTGACCTACTGGCAGACTGACTAACTGACTGACTGATCGATCGACCAAATGACTGACCTACTGAAAGACCTACTGACAGACTGACCTACTGACTGAGAGACAGACTGACTGACCTACTGACTGAATGACTGACTGACTCACAGACTGACTCACTGACTGTGACTGACTCACTGACTGACTCACTGACTGTGACTGACTCACTTACTGTGACTGACTCACTGACTGTGACTGACTGACTGATTTACTGACTGACTGACTGGCTGACATACTGACTGACTGAGTGAGTAGATGTCTGACAGACTGAGTGACTAGCTGTCTGACAGACTGAGTGACTGACTGACCGACCGACGGTAAGACCGACTGACTGACCAACCTACTGAGTGACTAGCTGTCTGACAGACTGAGTGACTAGCTGACTAACTAGCTGACTAGCTGACTGACTAGCTGACTGACTGACTGACTGACTGACTGACCTTATGACTGCTGAATGACCTAATGACGGACTGGCTGACCCACAGACTGACAGAATGACCTACTGACTGACTGGCTGACCTACTGGCAGACTGACTGACTGACTGACTGACTGACTGACTGACTGACTGACTGACTGACTGACTGACTGACTGACTGACAGACTGACTGACTGACTGACTGACTGAGTAGCTGACTAAATGACTAACTGACTGACTGACTGACTGACTAACTGACTGACTGACTGACTGACTGACTGACTGACTGACTGACTGACTGACCGACCGACCGACCGACTGACCGACCGACCGACCGACCGACCGACCGACCGACCGACCGACCGACCGACCGACCGACCGACCCGACCCGACCCGACCCGACCCAACCCGACCCGACCCGACCCGACCCGACCCGACCCGACCCGACCGACCGACCGACCGACCGACCTACCGACCGACCGACCGACCGACCGACTGACCCACCCACAGACCGACCCACCCACAGACCGACCCACCCACCGACAGACTGACTGACTCAGTGACTGACCCACCCACCGACAGACTGACTGACTCAGTGACTGACTGACTGGCTCAGTGAATGACAGGCTGAGCAACTGACTGACCTACTGAGTGACTGGCTGACTGACAGACTTGATGACCTAAAGACAGACTGACTGACCCACTGAATGACAAATTGACCTACTGACTGACTGGCTGATCTACTGACTGACTGACTGATCTCTTGACCTGCTAACTGGTTGACCTACTGACTGACTGACTGGCTGACCTACTGACTGACTGAGTGACTAGCTGTCTGACAGACTGAGTGACTAGCTGTCTGACTGACTGACTGGGTGACTAGCTGTCTGACAGACTGAGTGACTAGCTGTCTTACAGTCTGAGTGATTAGCTGACTGACCAACTAACTGACTGACTTACAGATTGGCTGACCTAGTGACTGCTGAATGACCTAATGATGGACTGGCTGACCCACTGACTGACAGAATGACCTACTGACTGACTGGCTGACCTACTGGCAGACTGACTAACTGACTGACTGATCGATCGACCAAATGACTGACCTACTGAAAGACCTACTGACAGACTGACCTACTGACTGAGAGACAGACTGACTGACCTACTGACTGAATGACTGACTGACTGACTCACAGACTGACTCACTGACTGTGACTGACTCACTGACTGACTCACTGACTGTGACTGACTCACTTACTGTGACTGACTCACTGACTGTGACTGACTGACTGATTTACTGACTGACTGACTGGCTGACATACTGACTGACTGAGTGAGTAGATGTCTGACAGACTGAGTGACTAGCTGTCTGACAGACTGAGTGACTGACTGACCGACCGACGGTAAGACCGACTGACTGACCAACCTACTGAGTGACTAGCTGTCTGACAGACTGAGTGACTAGCTGACTAACTAGCTGACTAGCTGACTGACTAGCTGACTGACTGACTGACTGACTGACCTTATGACTGCTGAATGACCTAATGACGGACTGGCTGACCCACAGACTGACAGAATGACCTACTGACTGACTGGCTGACCTACTGGCAGACTGACTGACTGACTGACTGACTGACTGACTGACTGACTGACTGACTGACTGACTGACTGACTGACTGACTGACTGACTGACTGACTGACTGACTGACTGACTGACTGACTGACTGACTGACTGACTGACTGACTGACTGACTGACTGACTGACTGACTGACTGAGTAGCTGACTAACTGACTAACTGACTGACTGACTGACTGACTAACTGACTGACTGACTGACTGACTGACTGACTGACTGACTGACTGACTGACTGACCGCCCGACCGACCGACCGACCGACCGACCGACCGACCGACCGACCGACCGACCGACCGACCAGACCCGACCCAACCCGACCCGACCCGACCCGACCCGACCCGACCCGACCCGACCCGACCGACCGACCGACCTACCGACCGACCGACCGACCGACCGACCGACCGACTGACCCACCCACAGACCGACCCACCCACAGACCGACCCACCCACCGACAGACTGACTGACTCAGTGACTGACCCACCCACCGACAGACTGACTGACTCAGTGACTGACTGACTGGCTCAGTGAATGACAGGCTGAGCAACTGACTGACCTACTGAGTGACTGGCTGACTGACAGACTTGATGACCTAAAGACAGACTGACTGACCCACTGAATGACAAATTGACCTACTGACTGACTGGCTGATCTACTGACTGACTGACTGATCTCTTGACCTGATAACTGGTTGACCTACTGACTGACTGACTGGCTGACCTACTGACTGACTGAGTGACTAGCTGTCTGACAGACTGAGTGACTAGCTGTCTGACTGACTGACTGGGTGACTAGCTGTCTGACAGACTGAGTGACTAGCTGTCTTACAGTCTGAGTGATTAGCTGACTGACCAACTAACTGACTGACTTACAGATTGGCTGACCTAGTGACTGCTGAATGACCTAATGACGGACTGGCTGACCCACTGACTGACAGAATGACCTACTGACTGACTGGCTGACCTACTGGCAGACTGACTAACTGACTGACTGATCGATCGACCAAATGACTGACCTACTGAAAGACCTACTGACAGACTGACCTACTGACTGAGAGACAGACTGACTGACCTACTGACTGAATGAATGACTGACTGACTCACAGACTGACTCACTGACTGTGACTGACTCACTGACTGACTCACTGACTGTGACTGACTCACTTACTGTGACTGACTCACTGACTGTGACTGACTGACTGATTTACTGACTGACTGACTGGCTGACATACTGACTGACTGAGTGAGTAGATGTCTGACAGACTGAGTGACTAGCTGTCTGACAGACTGAGTGACTGACTGACCGACCGACGGTAAGACCGACTGACTGACCAACCTACTGAGTGACTAGCTGTCTGACAGACTGAGTGACTAGCTGACTAACTAGCTGACTAGCTGACTGACTAGCTGACTGACTGACTGACTGACTGACTGACCTTATGACTGCTGAATGACATAATGACGGACTGGCTGACCCACAGACTGACAGAATGACCTACTGACTGACTGGCTGACCTACTGGCAGACTGACTGACTGACTGACTGACTGACTGACTGACTGACTGACTGACTGACTGACTGACTGACTGACTGACTGACTGACTGACTGACTGACTGACTGACTGACTGACTGACTGACTGAGTAGCTGACTAACTGACTAACTGACTGACTGACTGACTGACTGACTAACTGACTGACTGACTGACTGACTGACTGACTGACTGACTGACTGACTGACTGACCGACCGACCGACCGACCGACCGACCGACCGACCGACCGACCGACCCGACCCGACCCGACCCGACCCGACCCGACCGACCGACCGACCTACCGACCGACCGACCGACCGACCGACCGACCGACCGACCGACTGACCCACCCACAGACCGACCCACCCACAGACCGACCCACCCACCGACAGACTGACTGACTCAGTGACTGACCCACCCACCGACAGACTGACTGACTCAGTGACTGACTGACTGGCTCAGTGAATGACAGGCTGAGCAACTGACTGACCTACTGAGTGACTGGCTGACTGACAGACTTGATGACCTAAAGACAGACTGACTGACCCACTGAATGACAAATTGACCTACTGACTGACTGGCTGATCTACTGACTGACTGACTGATCTCTTGACCTGCTAACTGGTTGACCTACTGACTGACTGACTGGCTGACCTACTGACTGACTGAGTGACTAGCTGTCTGACAGACTGAGTGACTAGCTGTCTGACTGACTGACTGGGTGACTAGCTGTCTGACAGACTGAGTGACTAGCTGTCTTACAGTCTGAGTGATTAGCTGACTGACCAACTAACTGACTGACTTACAGATTGGCTGACCTAGTGACTGCTGAATGACCTAATGACGGACTGGCTGACCCACTGACTGACAGAATGACCTACTGACTGACTGGCTGACCTACTGGCAGACTGACTAACTGACTGACTG
The DNA here is from genome assembly GCA_963680895.1 of Fragum sueziense. Taxonomy (NCBI): domain Eukaryota; kingdom Metazoa; phylum Mollusca; class Bivalvia; order Cardiida; family Cardiidae; genus Fragum; species Fragum sueziense. The sequence goes on from CAVMGG010000332.1 coordinate 49,865, forward strand.
ATCGATCGACCAAATGACTGACCTACTGAAAGACCTACTGACAGACTAACCTACTGACTGAGAGACAGACTGACTGACCTACTGACTGAATGACTGACTGACTGACTCACAGACTGACTCACTGACTGTGACTGAC